>MCJB01049208.1:347496-376031 GCA_002018475.1 Nicotiana obtusifolia
GGGGGGGGGGGGGGGTGGAGCACTAAAGAATATCGACTCACCACACTGAGTAACGCGAATCAAGCTTTGTTTGATTACAGGGCGCTGCTCTAATCCCCAACGTTCTCCACATAACTTTAATACATCCCAAAGTGCCATACACAATATCAACCCTACAAGGGCAAGCAGCTTTTGGTACCTATAACCCAAATTTTATCAAAATTCAACTAACAATCAAATTGCACTAAAATCAAGAAGCCAAGCAAGAGAAATTGAAATCCTGCAGCTACAAATATTTGCTAAATTTGGACCAGGTACTGTCTTCAAATCTCCAAGCACTTTAACATCTTTTTTGTTTGACAAGTACTCTGAAATCTAAAGGGCTTGAACATATCACCCAATAAATGAAACTTTGTCCAATGTGAAACCGCAGCATTTATATTATAATTGTTTCAGCTTCCAAATTACAAATGTTTCAGCTTTCAAATTTCAATTGGCACATCTAAATACATACCAAACCGTATACATGTTGTTTATGCCATGCAAATTATATATTCTCGAGGAAGAAAGAAATTAAGTACAGAATGCTTTATAACTAGAATTAAGAACTATCCAAATCCTTAATAAAAAGAACTATCTAAATCCTCCATCCTCCGAGTGAGCCTCATTTAGCTCTCAAAGCCTAACAACCTCAAGCTTCTCATACAAAGTCAATCAATCAATCAACCAACAACTCAATTGTAAACTAGTTGGAGGCAAGTTATATTAATTCTCTATGTTCCTTCCACTCAATTCGGGCCCGTTTCACACCATTACACCAGCAGACACTGCTTAAAACAAAGCCAATATTCAACTTATCGCACAAGCACAAATTTAATCATTATTAATAGTACAAGTTACAATCGATAACAGATACTTGTCAATGTCTACATACATGCTTAAACAGTCAGACACACAATTACACATAGATAATGTGTGTGTATACAGATAGCGAGAGAGAGATAGAGAGAGAGCATACACAGAGCAAGCGAAGAAGAGGAGTAAGAGAGAGGTATAATTGCGGGCATAGCGTTTCACATTCTCGTGGACTCTAAGCCGAGCCTGAGAAGGAGACGAAGGAAACGAGTATGAATCCAACGACCCTAGGAATAGTCGTGTCCACGACGGCGTATCACCGGAAAAATCATCCGACGTGAGCTTCGCTAGCGGGTTAAGCGTAAAAAGCGACAGTAAGGTTCCAATATGTGAAAATATCACAACAAAGACTCCGTTCGAGATTGAAACTGCAGCGGCGGTGGAATTAGTAACAGCAGAAGCGTCGGAGGAGGAAACGGAGGCGGCGGAGGAGGCGGTGGAAGAGTGGCGGTGGAGATCGGTAGTGCGTTGATCGAGAATTTCGAGGTAGCCGGTATCTCGGAGCCACGATTCAAATATGGGTTCGGGTACACTCAAAGATAACGGGTTGGATGAAAATGCCATTTTCTCTCCCTCTTTAAGGAATTTGTATTGCAGTACTTATCTGTAGCGTTTGGTGGGAAATATATATGAGTCGCCAACAAAATCTCTCGGGCTCCTCCTTGTTTTTTCCTACATTTTTAGGGCGATTTTCGAATACTTTATGGTGGGCCTTTTATACCGTTCAATTTCATTTTACTCTTTTTTAGGGATTTTTACTTATTTTTACCACTTTTCTAACTTATTTATCTTCGATATTAAAGTTTTAATTTTATTATAAATTAACATACAATTTATCAATTATACATAAAATAATATATTAAAATCCAATCTTTCCTATTTTCTCTCCTCTTCTTCTTCACCCGAACAATCAAACCTCTTCAAACTCATGTCAGTCAGCATCCATTCATTCTTTTCCTTCCCAAATCAGTGGCTTCACCTGATTGCATTTGCATTACTAATAAAGTTATGCACTTATTAGTCCTCCTCAACTAACAAAGAAGAAGAATCACTAATAAAACAGAGAATATTAATTAAACCTTTTGTACGGGTAAAAATCTGCTCTAAGGGTATTTGGTCTAATATGACATTAAGGAAAGAGTCGGTCGAGGTCGACCAGAAGGCAGCAAAATTCGTGACCGAGATGTCAATCATGGTCGAGGTCAAGCACTGCGTAAAGAACAATAACGACTAGTTTTCAGAATAGGATATTAGAGAGAATATTCTAGTGAATATTCCCTACATTTGTAATATAAGGTTATCGGGGATATGTGTTGAATATATAACGGAAAAGAAAAAGGAAGAAAGGAAGGTAATATTCATTTGATAAGAGCACTTTTGAGAAAAAGATTCTCTCTCTTGTAAAAATACAAAGATTACCTTTTGATAAAGATTCTTGCTCATATTATTCCCTATCTTTCCACCAAATCCGAGGATTGTTCATACGAATCTTGGACCTTTCTGTCACTCATCATTGTCAGGAAAAATATTCATCCAATCCATCCATTATTGGGTGAATCATTCTCCTTATTTACTTCTCTATTAATATTCATGCTTAAAGAGTATTTGGCACTTATTGTCATCAATCATTTACGAGATCTACCCCCATCTCCTGTACGTTTTCGAGATTAGCATCTAGAGTTATTATTCTTAATTAGATTTAACCCATTATTACATAAATCTAATAGTTTTAACTTAAAGTTATATTTCATGGTCAAACAATTTGACGCCGTCTGTGGGGGTCTTCTAGTTAAGTCTTTTTAGTTTCTTCTACATTTACAACCGACACTGGTTACTAACAAAAAAAAAACAAGAACCTTTTTCTCCCTGCACGCATAAATCTAATATGGCAGGTAACAGAGAAGAAAGAACGAGAATATTGAGTGACCTCCCAACCAACCTCATGAAAACATCATCCACGAAAGCTCAGAAGCAGTGGACGAGGACACAACATCCAATGCCTCTCCTAGGCGAGGTGGATCACCCCCTCCTCACTGCAGCATCACAAAATCCCTTGGCAAGATAGCCTCCATATCCGTGGGAGAGGAGACACCACCAGCGATAAAGAAGCTCCTTGAAGCCTGGCTAACTGATACACTGACCAGCGTCTTCCATAAGCCCGTTCGAGATGCGGCCACAGTAAATGCGAGAACCTGTGCTGCAGCACCAGTGGACGAGCAACATACACTTCGAGACCAAATGAGAGAACATCAAGAAAGAAAGGGTCGATAAAATACCGTGCGCTCCTAAGTTACTGCCAAAGATAGATGTCGGTCGGTTCGTCGAGCAGCCGTACAGTGATAGCGCTGCCCCACATGCCATAGCAAAGACCTTTAAAATGCCGTCTTATCTGAAAATATACGGTGGCATAACCGACCCCGAGGATCATGTGACCCATTGCGTCACCGGCGTGAAAGGCAATGACCTCGCCAAGGAACAAGTATCCTCCATTCTGCTAAAGAAATTCGGCGAATCCCTCACGGGAGGTGCATTAACATGGTACTCACAACTGCCGGCACGTTCCATTGAAACCTTTGAGGAGATGGCCGATAAGTTCGTGACGGCCCATGCCGGGGCCAAGAAGGCCGAGGCAAGAGTGAATGATATCTTTGCTATCGAACAGTCCCCGGGAAAAGGAATGAGGGACTTCCTCACCCATTTTAACCGAGTAAGAATGACTTTTCCTAATGTATCAGAAGAAATGGCGGTAGCTTCTTTTCAAAACGGGCTGAGCGGCAATGGTTCGAGGGCAACAAGAAAATTATTAAGTCGGCTTATGAAATATCCTCCAACAACTTGGGATGAAATACATAATGCATATTGTGCCGAAGTCCGAGTAGACGAAGACGACATCAATGGGCCGACTCATCGACTGACCTCAGTATAAGCAGAATCCAGAAAAGATCGGAGAAATTATATCAGAAGAGATCCTATGGCCTCACGGCCAAACCGAGAACGTCATCTCCCATATGTCAGAACTATCGCTGCATCCTCATCTCACCATGAAGAAGGCCCACCCTGATCAAGAACAAGGGCTCATCGGAATGAGAGAGGTATGCCCCATTTACTATCTGCTCACATTTTTTGCGTGTCACCTACAGAGATCGTCTACGTCTTGGAGAAGCTCGGACCAAGGTAAAGTGGCCACAAAAGATGAGGTCGGACCCAAATACCAGAAAATCAGACGCCCTCTGTGAGTTCCATCAAGAGCAAGGACACAAAATCGAAGATTGCATCGTCCTAAGACAGGAGGTTTTAAACATGCTGCGACAGGGACACCTCAAAGAATTGCTAAGCGATCAGGGAAGGACCAGCTTTGCCAGGGGATGCAAACAACATCAAGGGCTGCCAAAGCTTCCCTCGCCAACCCGCACCATCCACATGATCATCGGTGGCAGGGATAATGCTTCCATCAACAACGTGAAGTTCACCACAACCCACAAGCTCAAACAGTCTATCACCCACGAACGGCATGATGAACTCGAAGAAAGTATCATCTTGGATAAGTCAGATACCAACAGTTTGGCTTTCCCTCACTATAATGCTCTCGTTATCACTTTATGAATTTTTGGTACCGACATGAGACGGATTATGGTAGATGATGGGAGTGGTGCGTGTATTATCCATCCTCGAGTACTCACTCAAATGAAACTCGAGGACAAGATAGTGCCACGCTGCATCACACTAACAAGCTTTAACAATGCAGTTGAGCAAACATCTGGCGAGATCACACTCCCCGTCCTGGCGGGTGGCGTCACTCTGGAGACCACATTCCACATCATGGACCAGAACACGGCATACAACGCCATAATAGGGTGACCATGGATACACACCATGAGAGTTATACCCTCCAGCTTGTACCAAATCATCAAATTCCCAACTCACATGGGGCATATTCAGTATACGAGGGGAGCAAAGCACACCCCAAGAATGTCACCGCATCACCCTAGACTGCACAGCCACCCAACAAACAAAGGATAAAGAAAAAGAGGCATAAAAATCAGCAGGGTCAAGGTCGGTATGCGATGACGGCGAGGACGTCATCAGAGACCCCGATATGGTCGAGGCCCCAAGATCGACCATAGAGGACCTCAACCCAGTTCAATTGGACAGCAACAACCACAACAAGAAAGCTTACATAAGCTGCAAACTTCAGGAACCAGGTAAGTTTCGTAAATTTTAACTGATAATGCGGACTTGTTTGCTTTTAGCCATGTAGATATGCCAGGTATCCTAAAGGAAGTCGCCACACATAAATTGAACGTCAATCCGCCCTATCCTCTGGTGAGGCAAGTTAGGCATAATTTCAACTCCATAATTAATGACACAGTACGCGAAGAAGTGGAAAAATTATTAGAAAACGGCTCCGTTAGGGAGTCGACGTATCCCCAATGGGTTGCCAACATAGTCATGGTGAAAAAGAAGAATAGCAAGGGCAGATGTGCGTAGATTTCACTGACTTGAACAAAGCTTGCCCCAAGGATTCATTTCTATTACATCATATCGACTAACTCATCGACACAACAGTTGGGCACGAGCTATTAAGTTTCTTGGATGCCTACCCGGGCTATAATCAGATCCTCATAGAGGAAGAGGACCAGGAAAAAACCACATTCATCACCTACCAGGGGATGTACTGCTACAGGGTCATGCCCTTCGGATTGAAAAATGCGGGGGCAACTTATCAAAGGCTGGTAGTGAAAATGTTCAACGAACAACTTGGAAAAACGATGGAAGTCTACATTGATGACATGCTGGTCAAATCCAAAACGAAAGAAGATCACATCGACCACTTGAGAGAAGCCTTCGGCATACTCAGACAATACGGCATGAAACTGAACCCCGAAAAATGTGCATTAGGACTGGCCTCAGGAAAATTCTTGAGTTTTCTAGTGTCACAGCAAGGTATCAAGGTCAATCTCGACCAAATCAAGGCCATCGAAAGGATATCAGAGCACTTGACGACCAAAAAGCAGGTCCAAAAACTGGCCGTATTGCCGCCCTTTCAAGGTTCATCTCAAGATCCTCCGATAGGTGCCACAAGTTCTTCGGCGTACTCAAAAAGGAGAACTTCCTCCAATGGACCCCTAAGTGCATCCAAGCCCTGAAGGAGTTAAAGGTGTACCTGTCCTCGCTAACATTGCTCTCAAAACCGAACCATGATAGCCGCTCCTTATCTATGTTGCCGTATCCAAAGTAGCTGTGAGCGCAATCTTAGTCCAAGAAAATAAAGGTACGCAATCTCACATCTATTACATTAGTAAGACACTAGTCGACGCCGGCCTTAGTCATAGCTTCACGAAAGCTTAGACCGTATTTCCAATGCCACCCCATCTCGGTCGTCACAACTTTCCCCTTAAGAACATTTTACATAAACTCGAACTATCGGGCAGATTGGCCAAATGTGCCATCGAACTAAGCGAGCACGATATAACATATCGGCCGTGAACAGCGATAAAGTCACAGGTCCTCGCCGACTTCAGTGCGCAAATAATGCGTGAAGTCGAAAAGGAAGTTGTTCGCGCTTCTTCCTAAACACAAGACCTCTGGGTCCTGTACACCGAAGGCGCGTCTAACGCGTCAGGGTCTAAGCTGAGACTCGTGCTCAAAGTCCCAACAGGAGAAGTGATTCGCCAATCCATAAGGTGCCCGAACATGACTAACAACGAGGCTGAGTATGAGGCTATAATTGCAGGACTGAGACTAGCACTCAAATACGGGGCAAAGCGGCTAATGTTATGCTGTGATTCTCAGCTCGTGGTCAACCAAGTTACAGGGACTTTCCAAATCAAGGAGCAAAGGTTACAAAAATCCCAGACCGAAATCTGCAAACTAGTACCTGAGTTCGACGAATGTCAGCTCAGCCATATTCCCTGGGCACTGAACATAGAGGCAGACGGCCTCGCCAAATTAGCAGCAGCCACCAAAACATTACAACCAGAGACCGAAATGTGGTCCACCTCCTCAACTCGATGATAGACCAAATCGAGGTAAGAACCATAAATCTGACTTGGGACTAGACCGTATTATTATATATTTGCAGGACGGCGTACTCCCCAACGATAAAAAAGAGGCCAAGAAGCTACGAATGCAAGCGGCCAGATACAACATCATTCATAACGACCTGTACAAAAGGACATATGGCTGCCCTTTAGTGAAATGGTTAGGCCCAAATCAGATGCGACGCGTCCTTGAAGAAGTACACGAAGGCTACTGTGGATCTCACTTCGGCAATCGAGCTTTGGTCAGATTCCTCATACGAGCTGGGTATTACTGGCCCACCATGAAAAAAGAGGTTGCGGATTTCGTAAAAAAATGCGAACAATGCCAGAAGTACGCCCAGTGATCTACCAAGCACGTGAATACCTACACTCAATAACTTCCCCTTGGCCTTTCATCAAATGGGGAATGGACATCGTGGGTTCCCTCCCGGCAAGACGAGGTAACATACGATTTCTCTTTGTTTTAACTGACTATTTCTCTAAATGGGTGGGAGCAGGCCCAAATACGCGAACAGAAGTGATCGCCTTCATATGGAAAAATATCATATGACGTTTCGTCTCCCCAAAGAAATCAGCTGCAACAACGGACCTCAATTTGCAGGAAAGAAGGTCGCCGACTTCTTCGAAAAATGGCACATCAAAAGAATACTCTCAACACCTTACCACCCCGCGGGCAACGGGTAAGTGGAATCCTCCAACAAGTCAATATTGAACATCATGAAGAAGAAACTCGAAGACGCCAAGAGACTGTGGCCGAAAATATTACCAGAAGTACTCTGGGCCTACTGAAGAACGCCAAAAACGAGCAAAGGGGAAACGCCATACTCATTAGTCTATGGGACTGATGCAGTAATACCAGTCGAGGTCGGGGATCCCAGCCTAAGATACTTCCGTGAAAGCGAACCCTAGAAAAATGACAGTAGAAGGCAGGAACTCGACGAAGTAGGGGAACGAAGAGATATGGCCTACGTGAGAATGGTCACCCAAAAGCAACAAGCAGAACTCTACTATAATAAACGGGCAAAGATCAGGCCACTCAAAGTCAAGGACTACGTGCTTAAAACTAAAACACAAGCAAGCAAAGATCCACGGGAAGGCAAACTAGGAACAAACTGGGATGGCCCCTAAACAATCACGATAGAAGCAAACAAAGGGTCATTCATACTAGAAACAATGGAAGGAAAGCGACTACTAAACAACTGGAATATTACACACATCAAGTACTTCAACTTTTAAAGGATGAGGTCCCCAAAGTCGCACTCTTTTTCCCTCACTCGAGTTTTGTCCCAATTGGGTTTCCTCGAGGAAGTTTTTAACGAGGCGATGACGGGGATACTTCAAGATTGAAGTACGCACAGACTAAGGCACTGGACGGCTAGTTCATCGCTCGATCTCTCACTATTTTTCTAGTTCGACCAATAAAGGGACTAGATAGACTGGGACTGGGACTGAACTACCAGTTATCACCCAGAAATATGTAAATCTCTCCAAGAGTACGAACAAAGCACAAGTACACGAAGTTTATTTTTGCTCTCCCCAAGCAGAGGTTACATTCGACCTCGTTCAAATTAACACCTACTCGGCCCGCGGCCTTAACTAAACGAAGATTACATTCGACCTCGTTCTAATTAACACCTAATCGGCCCATGACCTTAAATAAACGGTTCGACCTCGTTCGATTTAACACCTAATCGGCCCACGGACTTAAGTAAATGAAGGTTACATTCGACCTCGTTCAAATTAATACCTAATCGGGCCATGGTCTTCAATGGATAAGGGTTACATTCAACCTCGTTCGAATTAACACCTACTCGGCCCACGGCCTTAACTAAATAAAGGTTATATTCGATCACGTTCGAATGAACACCTAATCGACCATCGTCCATAAATAATACGCGACGTGTTCGACCTCGTTCGAACCAACACCTACTGGCCCTCGTCCGCAATCAAACCTAGGCTTCGTTTCAACATCGTTCAACCTACTCGAACAAATTTATTATGACAAAGGCAACCAAGCAACAAAATAAAAAAAGCGTACAAACTCGAACAAAGAAAAAGAATCAGGTACGAATAACAAAACTAACATTTCATACTTAGCATATTTTTTACAAAGGCTTGAATACACGCCTACAAAAAAATACACACATTTGCTGCTAAACAAAAAAGACGAACAACTAATCACTGCCTGACCCAGCAGCACCACCAGCTTGATCGCCCATACCATCTCCACCTACTTCTTCGCCATCGCCATCGCCAACAGGATACTCATCCTCGTACCAGGCATCATGTTCAATCCGATCCATGCCCGCATCCTCCTCATCATCACCGGCCTCCGGTGTAGCGGGATCATAGCCACACGCAAACCGAGCTTTACGTGCCTTAACACAAGCATCCTCGAAGACGGCTTTTGAAACATCCCCCGCCCCCATAAGATCCTTGAATATATCCAGTTGGGCCTCGACGTGAATCCATTCCTCGTACAAATACCGCGGAACATCAGGAAAAGCAGAAGTATGGGAAGAGGACGGTTGAGCCAATAACTGTGCCTTCTCGGCCTCGAGAGCAACAACTTGATCACTAAGGCCCGTAGCCTCTTTTTCTAGCTCCCATATCTGCTCATCAAGCCGCTCCTCTCTAAGCATGGCCTTCTCTAGAGCACTCTCCCGCTCAGAACGAAGAATGCGGATCACGATCTCCAAAGCCTCCGCTTTCCTCACAGCCGACAATTGGGCCAACTCTGCCTTCTCTAAACCCGTTGCCTTCTCAGCGGCCTCGCCACTCAGAGTGTCCGCTTTTAGTTGACACTCCTTGAGCTCGGCCCGCAACGAGACCACCTGGGCTTGAAGATCACATTGGGCCTCGATCCCCTTGCTCACCTCAAGTTCTTCTTCTTTGTCCCTCAAAGTCCCCTCGAGAATGCTGCATTTTCCGATGACCCTCATCAACTCGTCATCCTTCTCCTTCAATTCACCTAGGAGAACCTGGAAATTGCCCGCTCCGACCGAACCGCTTGCAGATCTCACGGTGCTTATCACGATGTTTTGCGATATTTTCGCTCCATCTTCTGGAAAATGGCCTTACGCCTCTCCTCTCATCGGGCGCTCTTGATCTCCAAAATCATGGTCTGAAAGAAAGACAGAAAATGAGGAGTAAGAACAAAACTTTGAACTCGACATAAAAAATGGAGAGAGATCGAAAAGCTTACCCTGAGAGCGAGGCCGGCTATGCTCGATAAAGTGGTGTCCTTGAACTTCTCAAGGGTTTTACCCTCCACATCGGAATAGAGGAACCAAGAGAAGGGACCACGTCCTCTGTGTCAACCAACAAATCCCGGTCAAAGGGGATTGTAATAGTCAGCGTGGTCCCCTCTAATCTCACATCAAGTCGGGTAAGTCCTTCCCCCATCATTCTCACTTCCTCGGTATCCATATCAAAGCCTGTTTCATAACTTCTTTGGCTATGCTTTTTCCTTTTTTGTCGACCCTGGAAGAAGGATTCTCGACTGGTAGCGACGCTGATGGCCCATCATGCTGTAAGTCGTCAGGGACTCTCACCGACGGCCTTTCAAAATCCATCATGGTCGCAGGGAGAGGCATACCCTCCTCGGCACCTGATGACGGTGGCATTATGGGCGGTAATTCTGCATCATCTTCAAGTTCTATGGTCGTCATTTCTCGAACGACGAAATCCCCCGTCGTCGAACTCGCTGCCTGGACAGCTCCTTCGCCAACATCCACAGATCGTCTCTTACGGGGAATCAAGTTATCACCATTCGGCGATGATTCCTCCTCATCGTCCTTATCTACTAGATAATGCAAAAGGGAAGTCGAGAGTCATGCTATAGGTGTAGTCGACGACCTAGTCGACGACCGAGTAGACCTTACCACAGCAGAAGGAACATAAGCAGCCTTCATCTTACGAAACGCCGGAGCAGGAGCCCTCAGCCTTCTCGAAGATCCTCAAGCTGAAAAAGAAAAAATTAGAAGACTGTCACTTCCTGTACAAAACTGTAACGAGCAGGCTACCATGAGATCAAAATGGTATAGACAAAAAAATAATACTTGTATATGTAAAAATAAATACATATAGACGAACTCACCGGTCATGGAAGGTTTAGGCCCGAATCTCTTGATAAAGGTCGGCCATTCACGAATCCCCACTATGTGAAGCTAGACCTGGCTGACCTAGTCATGAATATCCCCGACCAAGGGAGGGGACGAAGTCTCGACTGCACGAAGAAGAGACGGAATGTTAGATTATGACTAAAACGGGAAAAACAAATGCTTGGCAAAAAGATGCTTACGGGCGTAATTCCAAGCCTCAGGGAATCCGTTCGCATTGACCACCATGTACTCGGTCTTAATGAAGAAGTAGTTGATCTAGAACTGGCGATTTTCCTTATCGTCCATCTTCACCCCCAGATTTTTACTTCCTCGATGGCGGAGATGCAACATCGTCCCCCTATAGAAACTAGGGCGAAGAGATGCATCAGGTGGCGCAGTGAGACTCCACGGCCAGCCAACTCCGCATATTTCGTCAACATACGGACAAGCTTGTAGATGTAAGGGGAGAGTTGGGCAGGGAAAATGCCATAGTAACGGCAAAATTCCTCCGCCAATGGGAGAAGAGGTAAGGAATGGCCAACATAGAACGGATACACATAGAATGCACAATATCCGGGACGGTGTACCAGTACCACATCTCACCCCTCTGCAATCAGATCGATATAAGCAGGAATTTTGAACCTTGCCCTAAGCTCAGCAAGATCGACCTTGTTCATCCCTGACTCCGAGGCCTCAGGATCGTCTTCAGGAAACTTCGAAAAGTCGGATCTAGCCTTTTCACTACGAGGGATAATTTCCTCCACCATTGGAAATTTCTCGTCTTCAAGAGCAATAGAAACACCATCACCTTGAGGAGGCATGCGCACTGCCAAAGGGGTAGGGTTAAGCGCTATGCCGGAGCCAGAGAGTGCGTTAACCATATTCTTGAGAAAAGATGTTTTAAGCACAAAAGGGTTGGAAGCAACTGAAATCACTGGAATTAGGGGAGTGGATATGTAATGACAAAGTAAAAAGGAGACAAGGGTTCAATATGGAGAATGAAAAATGAGACACAGGGATTCGATATTAAGAGTATGCAAAACAAACACAAATGGCCTCAGGTCCTTATTTATAAGAGTTCAAGCATCAAGACCAAGAAATTAGGCCATCATTACCCAGCGCAAATATCAAAACGGCAGAGACGCGGGAAATGATGCAAAACATCAGAAAAATGCATCATAGTGACGCATGATGTCATGACGTCATTCTTAAACAATGCGGCCCCAAAGGTTGCGGCTCACGAAAGGTCACCTTGCCACCTCGTTTGAAGCGCCACTATCCGACTTGCTCGCCCAATTTTGTCAACCATGATAAACAGAGTCCGATCATCAAGGTCGTCTAAGCTCGGCCTTAATAAGCGGAGGGACTAACTGTATGAGCCAAAATCTGCCGTAAGGGTATTTGGTCTAATATGATATTAAGGAAAGATTCAGTCGAGGTCGACCAGAAGGCAGCAAAATTCGTGGCCAAGGTATCAACCATGGTCAAGGTCAAGCACTGCGTAAATAAAAATAACGGCTAGTTTTCAAAATAGGATATTAGAGAGAATATTCTAGTGAATATTCCCTATATTTGTACCATTAGGGTTATTGGGGATATGTGTTGAATATATAAGGGAAAAGAAAAAGGAAGAAAGGGAGGTAATATTCATTTGACAAGAGCACTTTTGAGAAGAAGATTCTCTCTCTCTTGTAAAAAATACAAAGATTACCTTTTGATAAAGATTCTTGCTCATATTATTCCCCGCCTTTCCACCAGATCCGAGGATTGTTCATACGAATCTTGGACCTTTCTGTCACTCATCAATGTCAGGAGAAATATTCGTCCAATCCATCCATTATTGGGTGAATCATTCTCCTTATTTACTTAAATGTCATTTATTGCTAGTTATATCTCCATTAATGTTCATGCTTAAAGAGTATTTGCCACTTATTGTCATCAATCATTTATGATATCTGCCCCCATCTCCTGCACGTTTTCGAGATTAGCATCTAGAGTTATTGTTCTTAACTAGATTAAACCCATTATTACATAAATTTAATAGTTTAATCGGAAGTTACACTTTTTGGTCAAACACCTTTGATATCATGGCATCAAGGTCATCACCATCTTGAACTCATGGATAATAATAAGAGAATAAAAAGGGAAAAACAAAACCATGATTAAATAAATTATTCAGAATAGTACATTGATAAATAAATTCATGTGATTAGTTAAGAGTTTACACTCTATTGACAGCCATTAAAAAGTTTCAAAACTTTGAATTTAAAAATTGAATTTCGCGTATTTGTTATTTGTTTGAATTGGGTGTTGTTGCAAATGATAGAGAATATCCTTTGGAGTTTGTGTCTCAATTTTGAGAGAATTTGGTGAAGATTCGAGGTAGTTTTGGTTAGATTTTAGTTTGAAACACGAAAAAGAAGACATAATAAATTGTATATATCTTGTTTGTCGGGTACATAAATGGCATTAACAAATATACAAATAACATAGTTGTATATAAATTATATGTAAATTATAGTTTTGACCGGATTCTATACCAAAACAACTGTATTTTAGTTGTAGATAAACTATTAATTTTGACCGGATTTGTATATGTTTTGTAAAAAATGTATTTACTTTTTGTAGATAGAAAAACTTAGATAAACCGGGTCTATATATATATATATATATATATAGAAAAAAGTCCCCTTTTTTACCATACAATACTCCTTACATTTCAATTATGTGAACATATTTGACTAGGCACGGAGTTTAAGAAAAAAGAGAAAATTTTTAAACTTGTAGT
The DNA here is from genome assembly GCA_002018475.1 of Nicotiana obtusifolia. Taxonomy (NCBI): domain Eukaryota; kingdom Viridiplantae; phylum Streptophyta; class Magnoliopsida; order Solanales; family Solanaceae; genus Nicotiana; species Nicotiana obtusifolia. The sequence continues at coordinate 361,323 of MCJB01049208.1, forward strand.
GTAAAATGAGGTACATATATTTTATGTGGCTATAAATTATTTCACGAAGGTAATTTGTTTTCTAAATATAAAAAGAATCATTTTCTCCACACGAACTAAAAAGGAAATAAATTCACATAAGAAACTGTATAAATTTTCAATTAGCTCAAATTAATGCAGAGTCGCATAGAGCTCACTAAAAGGAAATACTTTATTTTTATAATAGTAAGGTACTCCCTTTTATCCGAATACTTACCTACGACTTATTATTACTCTTGCAGAAGCTATGACGTTACTCTTAATTACTAAAATATTACAAAATATTTAAGACGGTCGGGAAAGGACACTATTCGGTGGAAACTACTATGTTATCTTATTTTCTTCATTTACATGAAAGTCAGATATACTTTGCACTCAAGAGGATGAAAGCCAGAAGAGTAGGGTTGCACATAGGTTGGATTGATTGGGGTTTGTAATTATTAAACTAAATTAATTGTGTCGGGTTATTAAATTTAAAGACCAAACAAGACCAATAAACTCGGGTCTTGCAATTTCGATTTTTCTCGAGTTTTCGGTTATTCAGATTTTTTCGATTTTTTTCGGTTTTTTTCTCCGATAAAATTTTCGTAGCACAAAACATACAACTTGTACTCCAAATAATTCTTTAATCCTAGTAAGGTACAATTATATAAGGTATATTCCAAGAAAATAATACAAAATATCAGATGTGCCATGGCAATATCTTAAAATATTCAACAATAAAGACAATAAAATCACGTAATATAAATATTGCTAATTAAAAAGCCATAACAAAAATAAACATAATCTAAAAGTACTAAATCATGCTAAAATAAGTAGACCAATAAGGGAGTATTAATTACATGACTAAACGCTAAAAGAAAAAGAGAAGATAGGTTATGCATTTTTATCTAAAACATTGCAATACAAAAAATAGATATTCAATATATTGCCATTCCTAGTATTAAATTGAATGTCTTTTGTTAACATTAGTATTGATTTTGTTTTGGTTTGGGCTTTTGTTAGCATTATTTGAGATACTAATATTAAGGGCTATAAAACTTATTGGAACATTCAAAAGTTCTAAGTCCAACCTTGAAAGTCTTAAAAGATAAAATTATAAAAAAAAAATTAGGAAATATTTATAAATTACATCACAATAAGCATATTTATATATTAAATATATCTAAAATTTCTATATATGTATTGTCGGGTTGGTTTGGTTTCGGTTTGACTTTCTTTAATTAAAACCAAACCAAATCAAATCAAACCTTAATTAAATTTTTTTCCTCGATTTATTTTAAATTATCGGATTGATGCGATTTGTCGGCTTCCTTCGTTCATCCCTACCGAAGTGATAGAAGAACGAAGATCTCCTGAAGTAGATTTTTGATGTCTTGTAATAAGAAAAGAACCTAATAATTTCTTGGACTGACTTGTGGTACCTAATTCCAATTGTATATTTGAAGCATTTCTCAAAAGAATTTTAACTTTATATGATTTCTAAGAAACGGTAGAGATATTTGCCATCTAAACTGATATTCGGAAATTCTTAAGACACTCGATATAAATTGATCGACTCCAATGTCCGAATCGTTAGGTTTTTTCTTCTTCTCCAAAGTGCATAAATATGAAATTAAGTTTTGTTACGCTTTCATAGTGCATAAATATGAACTTAAATTTGTTAGATAATTTTGCAAACCCAACAGAATTTTTGACTGGTGCTCCTCCCTCCATCTAACTCTACCTTCTGACATATTTGTTTGAAATATTTATTACAAATAGAATTAACCTCTACGTACAATTTTAGCTTATTATCATACAATTTTGGAATAAAATGGACTCTAGTACAGTGTATTCATACAAATTACATCAACTAATTTGAGATAGAGGCATAGCTGATGGTTGATTGAAGCCATCTCATTCTAGAATATTAGTTCATTGTTTATAATTTAAGTTCTTCCCAATATTTACGCTCAATACTTAAAAGTTGAGAAGTAGTTGTCATGCTTCACGCTATTCTTTACAAATTAATGTTCACGAGGAAATAAGTCGCGAATCTACTAATTCGATAACATGTTTGCTGTGCTTTATAGTGTCTAATAAAAAGAAATGGGAGGCAATTATTGCTTGATCAAGGTACAAATAATACCTAAACAAAAGAGCAACCCAGTGAACAAAGCATCCCGCATTTACGCAGGATTCAGAAAAGAGCCGCACCCCTAAAGGTGTGATGTAAACGGCGTTCCCTACTACAAGTATTAGGGACCGGTTGCGTTCTCTAATACAAGTATTAGGGACTGCTTGCGTTCCTTAATTCAAAATCGTGACCTATAGCAGAAATAGTTTTACCATCACTCTAAGGCTCCATTTAAACAAAAATCATTCTTAAGTTAGAAGATTGCTCTCTTCTCAATGGGAATAGTAATTCCACTGGCGCATTGCACTTACAAACAGACGTGCAAAGATCATACGTAACTGTGAACCCATACTAGCTCTTAATTTCTATTTTCACACATAATGAAAAACTCCTTGTATAAGGAATCTCATATAGAACAAAACACTTATGTAGAAGCTTCTTTCCTATATCTACAAACTAGACCTACAAGATACAACCACACAATGGTTAGATACAGTTTCTTTTTCTTTATCTACAAACTAGGCTTACAAGATAAAACTACACAATGTTTAGATACAAACATAGCAAAGCCTATGCATCCTCAGCATCACTGATACTCGGACGAGTATCAATATAGAATTCAGTGTCAACTCCGTCAATGATCCTATCTCTGTTAAAATACAAGCAGAAGAGCATTGTAACGTTTTATGGAAGATATGCAAAACAGACGGACATTTTCAAGTACAAATACAGAATGTGAACAACCACGGAAAAAAGGGACACACCTTTCAAGAACAAACTTCCCTTCCTTATACTTCTGGCTTTCCTCATGTGCAGACTCCTGCATGATAGAAGTGCAGAATGCAAGTCGTTAACAAATTTAACAAACTTCCCAGTGTAGGTATATCATGCATGTGCAATTGGCAACACGTGTATGGTCAGAGGAGTAACTATTTCCATCCTCTTTTTGTGTGTGCGCGCATTCACATACTTGTGTGCTACATGCAGGGGAAAGAGAGAAGAAGGAAAGAGAGGCAATACATATTTCCAGCCAACAATTTGCCCACAACAGCAACAAAATATGTCCGCTACCGTGTGCATCCCAGAAAGCATCACCCTTTCTTCATGAGGTCCAACCGTTACATTCACCCTGGATGACAGTATCAGACAGACAGGTCAGACCTCTGCATTTATTGCAAAGGAGCATATTCGGTAAAGAGATAATGATGCTAGTAAATATATTATCTATTGCACCGTGCAGAAGGCCAGATGAAGAATATGATTTACCTAGATGACATTTTCCTCTGGAAATCTGATCGAAACTAAAATAAATAACTGATATTACTTTTTTCCTCCAAAGACATCAGTTCCTACTATGATGTAAACTAATCCGTACTTTATTGAGCAAATAGAAATGATTCAGCTTTTCCTATCAACAGCTAATCTTAAGACAAGATAGCAACACCTTAGGAAGTCACTGCAGAGTGCTCTCTCACCATTCACTACCACTCCTTTATTCAGTCTACAGCTTCCTCATTTGAAGTGCGAAACACAGCAATTGTTTGCCAATTTTTAGCATTTCAATCCAGCATATATCGTCCTGTATTTGAACTAACCTAAGTGGATTACCTATTAATTTGGAGATCTAGACATGGGCAATGAAAACTCGATCTAGTGTTGCTGATCATAACATACTACCTGGACAGCCAGGTTACTTTAAGGGAGCTGAACTCTAGAAGATAGATATGATATAAGAAAATATACAATATTCGAATATTAGAAACAGCAATCAATAATTTCTATCCAAATAACACTTCAGCTCAATACTCATTCTCAATGCACATACTCAAGTTGCTGATGTTTAGTGCGCTGATAAAAGCTAGCTTCTAAGCTAATTTCTCCAATATTTTGATAGAGTTTTATGCCTTATTTATTGGAACAAGTAGACTAATTATGCTTTGAATGGTGTACTTTCAGGTCTTGAAGTTGTCTTGAAGTTGTGTGAGAGCTTAGAGATTGAAAAGCATCAATTATCTGCAATAAAGGGATCAATTTCAAGCCAAAAATGCTGAAAAACTGAAATATGTAGCTGGAGACCTTGCGTAGCTACACAGGGCCTCGCGTAGCTACGCAACAGGAGGACCTGGAGAACAGAAAATTTGGGGAATCACTAAAATCAGTTACGCACAAGAGCGTAGCATAAGTCCATCTACGCAGAGGAAGAAGTTGTTGTGCGTAACTACGCACCAATTCTTGCGTAGCTACGCAGGCATCCAAGGGGCAATTTTGTCAAAACTTTTAGACAACTATAACTAGATTCTTAGCTGATTTTCTTAGGCCATCTTTCATTCTCTTGTTATGTGCTTTTAGCTATTTTGGGAAGGATTGAAGGATCTTCATTATAGTGTTTGAATTTTCTTATTCTTTCAGTCTTAATTATGTTTATCTTTAGGGATAGCAATGGGGCGAGGCGGGTGCAGGGCGGGTTTACTCTTATGCGGTTGCGGATCGAGACGGGGAAAGTTAAAACAATTTTTAAAAATTTTAAAACAGAGCGGGGCGGGTTGCGGGTTTAACGCAAGTTCAATGTGGTGCAGCTATGAATTTGACAAACCCTTCACAGAAAATCCAAATTTCAGATTGAGATCAACAGTTTTTCTTGTTGAGTGTATCTTTTGAAATGAACACAAACTATAATAAAATGATATTTACAGGATAAGCTTTTCTTATGGAAGTAAAGCTTCTACAAGAACATAAAATGATAAAATGATATGCTCCACAGGTATGAGCATGTAATTTCACACTACGACAAAGAGAAAAACATAATTGCTTGAATAATATTAAACTCTCCATTTTATAAAATAATAAAATATCAGACTAGTTTGTTTTAGAAAAAAATAAAAGAAAATAGAAAAAAAAAAAAAAGGTGGGGCGGGGCGGGGCGGGACGGGTTGAAAACTGAAAAAATAGCTATGCGGTGCGGGTTGAATTTTTTGTGGGTTTTGCCAAACCCGCCCCGCCCCATTGCCATCATTATTTATCTTTTCATCTCTAACTCTTATTTTCGATTTCTAGTATGAGTAGCTAAACTTCATAGTTGGGTTGTAAACTCTTATGGCATTAATGTGAATGGGTCATTGTTTATCTTGCTTATTATTACTTGAGCTCATTCTATCGATTTCTTACTTGGAAAAGGAGAAATTGGATAAGAAGGTTCAATAGCAACTCAAGTAGTAAGCTATTAGTTACTTTTGCTTTCCTGATAGAATATAGTACTATCAGCCTCTAACCCTTTCCTTTTATTTTTTAAATTAAGGTCTAACCCTTTCCTTTTAAAGAAAACAAAATGGTTGTTGCTGCTTAGCACATGTAGATTGGTAAATGTGAGATCAATATATGGGTCCAGTTTTCATGTTGATGACGACACTGTTGATTAGAAAATAGCTAAGTATAATTAGTTGGATAGTTTGATCAGCGGGAGACAAAGTGAAATCCTCAGTGGTAGACTTCTAAGCTATTTGAGGGTATAAAATAAAAGGCCCACCAAGAGTCCTTAAATAAGTAAAACCACCAAGTACAACCATGTGTCCCTTTCTATATATATGTATATAATATTACATACATATAGGGTCCTGCTAACCTACTACATGAAGTTAGTAGGTTCGCATTGTACCCATTTTCTACTTCTCTTAAATTCCCCTAAGATAGCATCCACAACACATGAATTAAAGGGACATTTTTGTCATTCTAATCATCCAATTATTCTTCTCAACCCAAAGCATATTCTTCCCAGCTTTTCTTCCTCAAGCAAGAGCTCCAATCTCTTATGGCCTTTTCTGTTTTCTCCCGTCTCACTCTCACCTGCGAGAGTTTAATTTTTCCTCCGACCATGAAAAAAGAAATCTGGACTGGTTCTTCGGTAAGAAGAGAAGAGAAAGAAAGCTGGCATGAAATATCTCACAGATTGAACCAGAAATTTTGTGCCTCAGCTACCGCTGATATGTATACATTACTCCAGTGCTCCTTAAATCAATCTCAGGATTATGTTTCGGCTAATGTTAGAGTTAATGTGACTTGAAAGTTGAAAGAGTTGTTCGGGAAGCCATTGACTTGAGATTATTTATATTCTTTAGACCTAACATGTGCATAATATTGTGGTTACAATATGCTGGATTTGAGATGAATAATGATGATAGGTCTGAAATTATGAATTGCTTCCGATACCAAGGAGACTCCGCTGGATTTTAGCATGAAAAAAGGTAGGCTTAGTATCACTTAGCGCCAGTCATGGCTCCCAAGTTTGGTTATGACTTATGACACACCAACTCTCAAGCAAAAGAAAAAACACAGTTGAGTAAAGATAGTATCACCAAGAATCTAATGATAAACTACACCTAGAAGGTTGTGAAAAGTAAATTGAGACTTAACCAATTAAGGAACACCTTCATTTCAAAATGATCAATTGCAACAAAGATTTGCTGATGTACCAAACCTAATATAAATCCCAAGATCTTAAAAGCATAACTAGTCTCATGTATAACTCGGAGGTAGATGCATAACAAAATCAATTCAAGTGAGAAATAAGCAAATTAACTCATACAGAACCGGTTACCATCAAATTGCTGTCAACAAAATTACAAGGCACTCACACTTTATTGAATAGGTATGCTTTTCCTCTGCGACAATGAAATCCCTGACCATAAAACCAACCGTTAGAAACCACAAACCAAGGAAGCCAAAAGTACAATACTATGAGCAAGCAATCATGCTAAGAAAATTCCCAGTGCATATACCAACTCCTCAAAGAAACAACAAGCGCCAAAAGGCCAAACCCAATGGAAAACACTATAACAATCTTGAAAAGTGTCATTACCAACTGAGAAAGGTGAGATTATTATTTGTATAAACTAAGTTATATGACCAGAAACTAAAGAAAGCAAGAAGAAGAGCAAGGGCAAGTGAGGAAAAGAGGGAAGAAAGAATACCCTGGAAACAAGGTCATCAGCAAGGGCAAGATGGGTTTTGCAGAACTTGCACTTGTATGTCCTCCCTTCAAGATCTACCACAAATATCCTTCCCATTTCCCAAAGATAGAGAAGTGGGTTTTCCAGATTCCAGAACAAGACTGATAGTTGGTCCGCGACCGTGCGGTTGGGGGGGTTTTAAGGGTTTTAGCCAAAATTAGAAGTACACCGCCCCGCCTGTGGACCACAATTTTTTCTATCTATTATATTATTATTTCTATTATACAGAAGAGCCAACTGTGGCGTGTTTTAGCTCAGTCATGCAGGGGTAAAATGGGAACTTTATTTATTACTGGTGTCACTAAAGGTTCTCTCCCCCAGGTCTTCTTCTCAGAAAGAAAGTGTAAAGATCTTTCTTCATGATGTTTGAGGAACTTTCTAAAGTTTGAAAAGCAATCAAACTGGCATATTCCAATGGTAAAAGAGGTACTTCTTTTCTTTAATTTCAGTCTTTTTCCTTGCTTTGTAAGTTTTTCATAAATTTTTGTAAGCAATTTATGATGGGAAATTGTAATGGTTTCTCTCGAAACAGGGTTTGGGGATTGTATTTGGAATTTTAAGATGGAAATTCGGGGATTTTCCTTTTAAGTTAACAAGATTCCACTTTTGGATGATATATGTACACCTTCAAACGTCTTAAAAATCAAGTCCCAAGTCAATTGAAGTCCGTGATAACAAAGACTGATTGTAGGACAAGTGAACAAGGAGAAATTTTCAATACACTGTAATTTTAATGGCCCGCAAAAGCCTTGTATTGAAAAAATCAAAAGCAAGCTATTGAATTCTTCAGATGGACCTCACTTCCCCATTCAACCTTAACTTGCTTTTTTAAATGCACTACTTCACTACGGTTACTTTCTTATTTGTTTGAAAGTAGATTACTTCTCACTTTCACTGCTTAAAATATATTTTTTCGACAAGTCTTTTTAACTAGAAAAACTATCTGTTGGGTAATTTTATAATTTAAGCGTTCATTTGATTAAAAACATACTATGGTAACATACATTTATATATAATAATTCTATTATCTCCTTAAGAAAAAATATTTCATTTGTTTTATTTACTGAATATTTTTGGTAAAGAATATTACAAAAGGTGGCAATAATTGCGATTTTACTTGGAACACTTTATCAAATCAGGAAAATATTATTTAAGAAAAAATATAGTTTCAAGTCCCTTTTTTATTAAAGAATATTGAAATTTGTTCAAATTATATAAAAATAATTCCCCCTATAAAACATGAGTTGAGAATAATCTAAACAAAAAATTAAGACAGCCATAAATCCTATTGTATTCATTGAGATCTGTTGACTTTGTATACCATTCCGTTGTAAATAAACGATCCTATCATAAGCATATCTTGCGTTGGTATGAAAATGGAATACTCAATAGCCGGAGACAAAAGATTCATATGAGAAAACATAAGTAAACAGGCCTCTTTTTCTTTGAAGTATCATTATGCAGAATATACTTCTCCCTCAGTGATCAAAGTTAGTTGGGTACTTCCTATGTGTTTAATAAAGAATTCAACATTATATAAATTTTAAAATACATAAATATAAAATTAACTATTTTTAGAAAATGCTCAACAAATAATTATAGTAAAGAAAGTGTACTACAACACCCTAGAGTATCTCAATGATATCAAATGAAACTAGAAAAAAACTATGATCGAAAAATTTATTTATTTATAATGAATTATTCAGATTTGTCTTTAAACTAGAATAAAATACCGTTACTTATTATTATTTTTTTCAATAATTCAAAATCACATTATTATTTCAATAACAAAAACATTATTTTTGCATCAACTATTTGGAAATAAAAGGAATATATTTTATTATTCAAATTTTGATTAGTATAAAAAGAAAAAGCAATACATTAACACAATTGAAAATACTAAAAGAGTACAACTATATATTATTCAATTCAAACAATGAGAAAGTAAATCATGACTTATTTTTCAACTGGTTTTTTATTTATTTTTTATAATCAATTTTAAGTTTGATGGTTTGGAACTATTCTTTTAAATAAAAAAGTGTAGAACCTATGTAGAAATACTCTAACTTGTACTTGAAGTATTGTATAATCTTTGTTACAATAAAGTGTCCGACTTCGACAGTATTACAAAGTGATTGGTATAGTAATATAATTTCAGAAATATAGAAAATACACATAATGCAAAAGATAAAAAACAATACAGGTAAACATGATTTTATATGTTATCACACAAAAGCCTATTTTTTTTTTCTTTCCTTAAAGACGGATAAAGTGTGTAATTAGCAATAGATTAAGAAATATTAAAAGGAAGAAAACAAGAAAAATGAGGGGCTTTTTTCAGTTTTAGTCCGCGCCATAATTATATTCGGTAGCCGAAAAAGTGCATAAAAATTGTATAACTTTTGTATATAACATGCAGAATGTATATATACACACAAAAATATACAAAGAATATATATTTTTCCGATTATTGTTTTGAGAGTGGCTATACAATGTCATTTTTCCAAAAAACAAAAATCAACAATTGGGCTTTAAGTTCCAAGGCACTATATTCTAGGGTAAGTGCATATATAGCCATTTTTAGGACTCTTATTTAGTGGACGTTTGGACATAAGAATTATAAAATTTAAAAAAAAAAGTAAAAAATTTTTTTAAGTGAAAATGGTATTTGAAAATTTAGAGTTGCATTCCCACATGAATATAATTTTGGGTTGCTTTTGAAGTTTTGTGAGTGATCTGGGTTAAAATTTTGAAAAATGGCTTTTTGGAATTTTTTAAACTTTTGAAAAATTCCAAAATTCATCCTCAAGTGAAAATTGGAAATTTTATGGCCAAACACTGATTTCGAAAAAAAATGAAAAAATTCTTGTATCCAAATGGGATCTAAATGCGGTAGTATTTGCTTCGCAGTAGATATGCCTAAGCTCCACTTGACCCAGCTCCAACATCAATGACTTGCAATCAGAAAGAATGTGTGAGTGGAGTTCATTTTCATGTTCGATCGTGGTGCATAGTATCTGCGAATCAGTCTCTATTTGAAGGGGAGACAATTTTAATTCATTAGCTAACTGTAGACCAAGCAAAAGTGCTGTTAATTCAGATTCAGTTGCAGTGGAGCACATTAGGCTGGTCGTAAATCCGCGAATTCATTGACTGTTATAATTACGAAAAATCCTCGCGGCACCAACTTTTAGGGTAGCTGGATCAAAGGCACCATCCGTGTTAAGTTTGAAAAAGTGTTCAGGTGGAGGGTGCCATTTGATATAAAGAGTGCGCGTGACCATTGTAGGATGATGAGTCGGTGAGAGAAAGTGAGATTTTATAAGATGGTACATAATATTATTAACAGACACCTGATTGTGAAGGTTATTAAAAAGATTATGATTCCGTGTTATCCAAATATGCCGAAGAATGAAGAGAACTATTAACATCGCAGGAACCTGAATGCCTTGGTAGCTAAAGAGTTCTTGAGTTTGACGATATTGATCGTGAAGCCAATCGTTAAAGTTGGGCCCAGTAGTGTTAACATCGAAGAAAGTCCACAATGGTTTGACGTTGTTGCAGTCCCAAAAAAAGTGTTTTATGGTTTTCGGAGCAGAACGACATGATTGACAGGTGGGATGAGGAAGAATACGTAAAGAGTGAAGGTAAGCAGCGGTAGGAAGTCGGTTTTGTAGCACTAACCATAGGAATATTTTAAGTTTATTGGATATATGTAGTTTCCAAATCCAGGAGAGTGGGGCAACATTCATCTCAGCCGATTGAAGTTCCTGAAGATATAGTTGGTATGCCGATTTGGTGGAGAAAGTGTCGCTTTGATTGGGGAACCAACATAACATATTGGGCGTGATGAGTAAGGGTTGAAGTACGTAATATGGATGAGAGTAAAGATAATAGGAGGGAGGATAAAAGAAAGATTTTGAAATTACTATTGATTATTCTGTAAAAGGTGGAATAGTTGCAAGGGGCCCTGGATAAGACTCCTAAGCGTGAAATTGTTGGGAAGCCAAATATCATGCCAAAAATTGATATCCGAACCCGATCCAATATGCCACTTAGTTCCCTTAGTAGTAAATGCGTAACCCTTGAGGAGATTTTTCCAAATAAAGGAAGCATTGGATCGAGGAGGAGTGTGAACTGTGATAGGTCAAGCTAGACGGTATTTAAAAGAAAGAACTTTAACCCAAAGGGCATGGGGTTTGTGGCGGAATCGCCATGCTAAACCCACAACTAGCGCCAAATTCTTGCCATTTGTTTTTTGAATGCCTAGACCTCCCTTTTGACGTGGTAAGGTTACATTGTCTCACTTAACTAAGTGGATTTTCTTTTGTCAGGTGTAGAACACCAAAGAAAATTCCTTTGAATTTTGTCAATACTTTTTATAGTTTTAGTCGGTAAAATATTAGCTTGCATGGCATATGTAGGAATGGAAGCAAGGACGGATTTGATCAAAGTGGTTCGGCCGACAAGATTGAGAAACTTAGTTTTCCAGCCTTGAACACGATTGTTCATGCGGTCTAAGATATATTGAGAGCCTTGGCTTTTTAGGTTGAAATTTTGTAATTGGCAGTCCTAAGTATTGATCTACCATAGTAGAGATACGCATATCGAGAATAGTGGAGACAGCTAATTGTATAGATTGAGGAGTATTCAGAGAGAATATTATTTTGGATTTAGCATGGTTGATCTTCTGGCCCGCAAGAGAACCAAATTATTGAAGCACACTATTAATAGTAGCCGCATTTTTGGTATTCGCTTTCGCAAATAAGATAAGATCATCAGCAAAGAGTAAATGAGATAAGGCAGGCCGTTACTGGATAGTTTGATGGTGTCCCGAGTGTTATTAGCCGTAGATAAATTGATAATCCTGGTAAGGGTTTCCATACATATAATGAAGAGGTAGGGAGATAAAGGGTCTCCCTGACGAATACCTCTAGTTAGGGAGAAGAAAGAAGTTGGTTTTCCATTAGCGAGACACAATTCATAATTAGGGAGATCAAGGGCAAAGGAAGGTTTAGACTAGAGAGAGAGTAGTGAATAAAAGACCATTCTAAATGGTCAAAAACTTTTTCTAAATCAATTTTGAGTAGCATGTGACCTTGGCGGCCTTTTTTATTCTTAAAGGAGCGAACAACTTCTTGAACTATAATGGCATTATCCACGGTTCGACGACCAGGAATAAAGCTACATTGGTAGGAGCTAATAATAGAATCAAGATAAGGACGAAAGCGATTAACAATAATTTTCGTAATAGTTTTATAAATGGTGTAGCAAAGACCAATAGGTCGAAATTGGATTATTCGCTCAAGACTCTAGACTTTAGGAATAGGAGTGATATATGTTTGATTAATGTCCAGAGGAATAGTGCCAGTTGAAAATGCATCGAAGCATATTTTGGTAATTGCATCTCGGGTGTCAGCCCAATATTTTTGAAAGAAAATAGGGTAGAGGTCGTAAGGTCCAAGTGCTTTAAGGGACTGAAAAGAGTAAATTACATTAGAAATTTCTACAGTAGTGAGTAGGCGTACTAGGTGGCACAAATCTGTATCATTGAGCGTATTCGGTGCTAACACATCAACTTGTTTAAGGCATAGAAGTAGTTATGTAGTATAAGTAGTAATAAAATGATCAGTAATAAGGTTTAGGATAGTTGGAGGGTCAAATGTCCAATTGCCAACTGAGTCATGAAGACCAAGCATTCGATTCTTACAGCGTCGGTGAACAGTAAAGAGATGAAAGAATTTGGTATTAGCATCTCCATCATGAAGATTTTGAGGTTAAATTCTTGTATAAGGGTATGCTCCAAAGTTAGGTGGAAATCCGATTTACGATTAGGAGACATTCTTTGGAGGCCGTTAATTCTGGATGTGAGGATTTTTTTCTTCTTAAAAATATTACCAAAGCATGTGTGATTCCAACTATTGACTACACTGGTGAATTGTGTAAGTGTAGCTAAATAATCATCCTTATGAGACCAAATATTATTAAGAAGAGATACAAATTCAGGGTGACTCATTCACATGGTTTCAAAACGGAAAGTTGATACGGGGAGCATGGTTGCTTTAGCTAGATTTAGTAAAATAGGACAGTGATCTGAATGTGTGCGAGGGAGATGGAGGACAGAGGAGTCTTGAGAAAGTTGGAGCCAATCAGAGTTAGCTAAAAAGCGGTCCAGTCTTTCTAAAATAAGGCTATTTGTGAATTTTCGATTATTTGTCCACGTAAAACGTGAGCCAGTAAAACCTAAATCATGCATACCAATATAATGAATACAGTCTAGAAAAGAAAATATTCTATTATTATTAACTGGGTTACCTCCAAGTTTCTCGGAAGCATTAATAACCTTACTAAATCACCACAAAGAAGCCACGGGTTTTGATTAGTATTATGAAATTTTCGCAAGTTTTCCCAAAGCTTAAGCCTGTTATTAAGATTGGTGCTTGCATAAATGACAGAGAAATTCCAAGGTGGTGAAGTAGGACTTACCCAAAGAGTTGCATGAATTTCTTAGTCAGTGTTAACTACCAGATTTGATGTAAGTTCATCAGTTTTCCACATAAGTACTATGCCACCCGAAATTCCACGTGCACGGACCTGACAGAGGCCTGTAAAGCCAAGCTCCTCCGTAAGTGGTTGACGTTTGTGCAGACCTGTTTCAGTAAGTGCCAAAACAGATGGATTGTTCCATGCTAAGATAGCTTTTATATTTCTTTTAAAAGTGGGGTTCGCTGCCCCACGACAATTCCATAAGATGAATTTCATTGGATAACATTTGGAATGGTAGAGATCCTTCCGGGCCCTAGTGACATGGTCAGATGAGCCGCTAATGGATGTTATGTTTCCGCTTCCATTCCATAATGAATGGTAGAGTTCTTGGTGGGTTGAACATTCGGTTGAAGCATCACTACTAGAATTCCTGCAAAAAGCGATCAAAATTTAGCGACCAACGTTGGTCTGTAAAGAAAAGCGATCAAAGTTGTAAACTGGTGAAAATAATAAAATAATAATTTCAAATACATTAGCGACCAAGGTTGGTCGCTATTTGGTTGATAATTTCGTCAAACTGTTGCCGGACTGGTCAGACTTGCTTGGTCAAAGAAATACTCAGATTAGCGAGCAACGTTGGTCGTTTAAGGGGATCCACTTATAAAATTTTAATTATTATAATATTATTTAAATCAAGTTATAAAATATAAATAAATAAAATCTAAAATTAGCGACCAAAGTTGGTCGCTAAATAAAGAGTAAACAGATTGAGACCAACTTTGGTCGCTAATCGGGGACCCAGTTCGATATTATATGAAATATAAATAAATATGATTTAAATTTAGCGACCAACTTTGGTTGCTAATTTTAAATTACGTATATTTGGCGACCAAAGTTGGTCTCTTTTCAGGTCAACATTGGTCAAAATTAAAATCACTTTTGTATTTACTATCTAAATAATATAAATATAAGCCGTTAACACTTTTGTAATACAAGGGATGAATAGACTAAAATATACTCTAACATGCTATATATGCAGTTAAGTAGTACTACGAAGAGTGCGTGCGTATCCATATATATATA
>MCJB01049209.1:0-11637 GCA_002018475.1 Nicotiana obtusifolia
TTTTAGATGAAAGAAGAGAAGCCGCTTTGGTCCGAATGGCAGCTCAGAAACAGAGAATCGAGAGGTATTATAATCGAAGAACCTGACTTCGATACTTCAATACGGGGGACTTGGTACTCAGAAGAGTCACGCTTAATACTCGAGACCCTAACGAAGGGAAACTGGGACCAAACTGGGAAGGTCCCTATACTATACTAAAGGTTACCGGGAAGGGCTCATATAAGCTCGGAACTTCGTACGGCAAGCCGTTGCCAAATAACTGGAATGTGAGCCACTTGAAAAGATACTACTGTTAAGGTAATCGACTTCACCTTTGTACTTTCCTTTTATTTTTTATTGGTACTGACGTATGCAGGGCAGATCGATATCAAGCAAGTATTAGGACTGAAAGCACGCGTTGCACTCATTTTCCCTTCGACCGATTTTGTCCCAAATTGGGTTTTACGGCAAGGTTTTTAATGAGGCAACCATATGTCGTGCTAACATAGTTTAACCATTTACCAGAACTCACGAGTTCTTAAGCCCAAGGGCTAATTACTTCGATTTCGAGGGGGCTAAGCTAAGATTGTTAGGATTTCATGTAAGGGTCAAACGGCCAAAAGAGCCGTACCCGGGTAGATCAATCTTGTTCCCCTTCGTCAAATGAAGATGTACAAGTAAATGAATATTAAAAAAGTCATTTGATGCCTATATTGTGCTCTCAATCCTAAGGGCTTTTTGTTTAATTATCTTTGCATTATCAGTAATTGATATTAGTGAAAGACGCACTTCGAGACCGGGGGGATAAGACCTGACCAGGCAAACTCCGAAACCGGCAAATCAGGCTAAGGCCTTATTAAAGCTAATAAAGCGCAAAGGGAATTAAGACCGATCTTGGCAATCCCGATCTACGGCCAAGGCCGAATCAAATTAAAACTCATATCAAAGCTTGGAAGAACAAGACTTCGAAACAAGTTAAGATCAGACCCATGTGGTAAGGGTCTAATTTTTGCTAAGGCATGACCCTGATCCCTATAAGCTTAGTGGTTGAAAGCAGAGCAAATAAGAGCTCGTTTAAATCGTTTTTGACAAGGCTAAGGCCAAACTAGTTATCGCTTTGAACAAGGCTAAGGCCAAACTGGTTATTAATGTGCTCGGAACTTACTTCGAGGTTAAGGCCGGGCTAACTAGTAATTAGTCGGTCGCAATTTATAATCCTAGCTAAGGCAGGATATTTCAATGCATGAAAATCAAGGATTAAAATCGAAATATATTAGAAAATGTCTTTGTACAAATTGGGATCTTTACATGATTCAGGCTACAAAATATTAGCACTACATCAATCCGAGCCGTCCTCATACTCCTCAGGAAAGGTCTTTCTTCTCATTTCATCTTCGACCTTCGATGCCTCTGCCACGTCGGAAGACAAATCGAGGCCGCGGGCCTGGAGCTCCTCGAGAACAGAAAGGCGAGCTTGGCATTGAGTATACTCGATCAGCGCCTTCGATTGCTCGTGAGCTACCTCGGCGTCAGCTTTATACTGAGCTATCAAGTCGTCAGCTTTGGCCTTGGTAGCAGCATTCTCCGTTTGTGCTTCCTGAAGTCGATTGGTTAGAGCCGCCCGGTCAAGGTTGAGTGACTCGACTTGGAGCCGTTGGAACTCGTTGTCCTTAAGCAAGGCTTCGATTCTTTCTTGCGCTGCCAAGGCCTGTGCTTGGAGAGCCGTTTTCTCTGCAGTTAGAAGCTCAACCTTGGTTCTCCAACTTCTCGCTTCAGCCTTTGCCTCGCTCAGCTCGAACCCGAGTTGATCCAACCTATTATCTATTTTCCCTATTCGATCAACGCAAGAGGCATGCTCTTTCCTTACGGAGTTCAGCTCGGCCCGGAGACTTGACGATTGATTTTCAAGCCACCGACGTCGATCCCTTTCCAGTTCCACTCCTTCTTTGATTCGAAGGAACATTTCATGGTACAGCACCGAAGACTGGGGGAAATGCAAAGTAGAAACTGTCAGTACAGGCTCGAAGTCAAAACACTAAGCATGGTACAAAACAAATAAGAAACCATACCCTGTTCAATGATTGTTGAGCTTCATTGAATAAGCAAGCCCAATCCACAGCATTCATTGAAGCCCGGTCTTCCTCAGTCACCAAGCTGTAGAGATAGCTTGCTATGCCTACCGGTGGGCCCAGTGCTCGGGCGTCCTCAGGGACAGTAAAAGTTATCACCCTCCTCCGTTCAAGGTTTGAGCTCGGTGCAGGGAACTTGTCCACTAATTTGATACCAGCCGATATTCCACTTGTCTTGGCTGGGGGACTCCTTCTGGGGACTTCGAGGCCAAAAGTATCAGCCGACGGCACCCCGTCGAAAAATTCCTCGAAGACTCCTACTGTGACCGGCACCTTGCTCGGCATGTGTATTCTAGCCTCTTGGGCATCTTTCAGAATTGTCTTAGAGAAGGAGGGTGAATGCGCCATCTCAGGGATGTCCGAGGATCTTTGTGCAGTCGCCTGCACATTGGCTCGGTCCCCGGTCCTCGCTCCCGTTTCAATAGTCTCTCCTTGGGAGGCGCCGGTTTCCTCTACGCTCTGCTCGGGGGCTTCCCGAGGGGGTTTGTCATGTGCAACTTCGGGGTTCTTTTCCCCCTCGGAGTCATCACTCGGTGTGAGGGCAGGATCAGTGACTGTGACTTTACGAGCTATCATTTTCCTCCTGCCCTTCTTCTTTCCGGGCTCAGCCTGGTTGGGAGCCCTTTTTCTTTTTCTTCCCCCCTCTTTCTCTGATGTGGGAGGAGGACGTTGAACTGCCCCACTGGTAACTGCCGACCTTAGCTCGGCATCCTTCGAGAGACCTGCAAAATAAGTTTTCAAAAGGTTAAGTGTTGGTGTTAATTGTTTTTAGAAGATATAGATTTTGATGAAGCTCACCATGGTTCTTAGCCTCCCAAAGGCCTTTTGATATCTCTCTCCAGGACCGCTCGGAATAGGACCTCTGGGCCACGACTTTCCTGACCCACTCCATCAAGTCCTCGATTGCGGCCGGTGCCTGGGAAACGGCTGCACATCATAACACATCGGTTATGCATTCAAAGACAGTATAAAAAAAGGATAAATAGAGAAGCACTTACATTTCATGTTTCACTTCTCGGGGAACGGCATGCTATCGGCAGGGATCAGGTCGGAAGTTTTAATTCGAACATATCGGCTCATCCAACCCCGATCCTTATCTTCGTCAATGCTCGAGAACGGAGCCTTGCTGGCCCGGCGAGCTAGTTTAACCAAGCCCCCTCGGAACATCCGGGGACTGTATAATCGAAGCAAATGGTCGAGGGTAAAAGGATGCCCTCCCTCGACCTTATCTACGAAAAAACGGAAAAGGTAAACTATACGCCACACAGAAGGGTGGACTTGACCTAGAGTGACCTCGTATCTCCTACAAAACTCGATGATTAGAGGGTCTATAGGTCCTAGTGTGAACGGATAAGTATATACGTTAAGGTATCCCTCCACATATGTGGTGATGGCTTCGTCCTGAGAAGGGATTATTACCTCCTTGCCAGCCTAATGGCACTCAGCCTTCACCCTTTCAAGATGTTTTGGGGTGATCGAACTAACGTATTCAGAAATCGGTTCGCCTCGGCCGAGCACCGGAGAAGGCTTCTCGACCTTGAAGTCGGAGCCTTTGAAGCATCCCACTGGTATGAAAGCCTTCAATGGAGGCTCCATAGAGGGTTCCTCAGTACGGGAGGGCCCAACCTCTTTAATAGACTGGGCAGATGAAGTTTGTTTTGGGGGAACTGATTTTGAAGTTTTGGCCATTGAAGTAACGGAAGCAAGAAACAAAGGTGAAGAGGGATTTTCTGGTGAAGAAGACTAAAAGTTTTCTTTCTCTAGTGAAAAAAGCTTAAGGAAGTAATTGGGTAATCAGCGTGAAAGTAAAGCAGTAAAATGCAAAGAGGGAAAGAAGTATTTATACTTTCTCAAAAGGCGGCGGTTCAGAACACGAGGTATACAAACATTAAATGCATGCATTAAATGCACAGGGCTCTGCAGACGAGACAGATAATGATGTCTCGCGTCAATGATCATGTGCGTCACAGCACTACCGTCACGCGAAAGGCCCTTTTAGGGTTAAACGGTTTGATGGCTTTGACTGCCTGGCATATTTAAAGGATATGTCGACTACTTAATCAAAGTATTTGAAGAATGATGGTTCATATCGTTTTTTGTCTTTACTCTCCAATAAACGAGGGGACTATCTGTATTGGGTCAAGTGTGATCGATTGATCGAGAGGGGTCGGTCCCGAATACAATACGAGACCGGGTCATCCCGACCCAGAGACAGCAAGTCGAGCATGGGCATCAGAAGTAATCGAGATGGGACGACCGGCATCGACCGACCGAGACATGTTTCGAAACAAGAAGTTAGTTTCGACCGAATATCCCGCGGATTCCTGATATCTCGCCAGGAGTAAATATCTCAACCGTTATAGACGTTAAGCCACCATTCTAGGATATTCAATCCCGTAATTAAAGGGATTTGCCTTGTAATCAGTCTTTTACCTTATTTAGGGCTCTTTCATCTACCTATAAGAAGGGCATTCAACCTTCATTGTAAAACACAATACATTGAGAGAGAAAATACTATAATAATTACTGTTCATAGCTACTATTATTGTTCATCAAGTTTTGTCTATTTCTTGTATTTCATCACCAGCTATCCAATTCCTGCGGTTTGGTTATTTCCTTTTGCCTATTATCTTTTAATCATTTACTTTATATTTTGCATTGTATCAAATTGATTCACGGATCCTTAGCACTACGAACAAATTCAATTATTATCCAGATTTAAGGGTAAACAATATGGCACCTCTTAGAGACTACGATTCTTTTTATTCTTTTTCTTAAATATTTTGCACTTCTCTTTTATTAAGTGCTCTATTGAAAATCTGAAAAATCAATTTTAAATGTCATCTAAACTGAAAAGGTCATTTTTAAAAGTTGTACAAAACGTTCGAGGAAACGAAAGATGAAAAGTACCTTTAATTTTCTTACATCCATTAACAAGCAGTAATTGTTGGTAAGGAAGAACAAATATAAGGAACATATTGAACGAGCAGCCAACACCTAGATTATTATTATTTACTCGTAAAACGATACAATTAAATTTATTATGTGGTTTATAGACAAGTAAATTAATTTTATCCAAAAATAATAAATGAACAAGATTAAAAATAAGACTTAGAGGTTAAAATCAAAGGAAATAACAAGGTTCGCTCCGTGAGCGATGTCTTCGGGGACAGAAATAAGAACAATGCAAAAGAGCAAATAAAGTTATATTTTTGAGCTTGAGAAATGCAATATAACATGAGTTTTGCCAAGAATTTCATATGTTACAATGGCTGTTAATCCTACTATTTATGCTAGACCTATGGATACAAGATCCTAGGATCAAGCCTAAATGACAACAAAGAATGCAATTGATGAATAAGTAACGGCAAGCTATGAATGCAAGTATTCTCTGCAATGGCTGCCCATTTAATACTAGAAAATATTCTTCATTGAATGCTATCCGATGGCAAACGTTCGATCTGGTCACGCTAATCATGCTCCTTTCGGGGTTTATCCGATGCAACTATAACTGTTGTTCTCGGTACGAGTTACCCACATGTCATGCTACCATTTGATCATTTAATATAAACCAATTTTACCCTTTATAGATAGTCGCCCTGCTTTCCGGTTGCACATCTTTGTGTCATCGGGAATTTAGTGAAGATTCCTTTCTTGGTGGAAAATCTTCTGAAATCCTTCTAAAAAGACTCTAACGTTTAAATAAATGCACGTCTTCTCACATTTATTACCTCGAATATGTGTTGCCTCACGATTCAGCAATATTTTTGCCGGTTCTCGAGGTAATCATGACCACGATTTTTGCGGCCTATATCTTTACTTATACTCATCATTTTACCTCTTGCACTTCCAAAACATTCACAAGTTTCCTCCTTTTGCTTTCATCCCTTTCCGATTCTTCTTCAAAGAACTTCACCATCCTTTTTACGATCATGGCTTCTTTTACTAAATCCTTTGGAAACTCTGGTCTTCTCTTTGGTGGAGGCTCGAAGAGAAGCAAAGACAAAGAGGTTGATGTTGATGCTGATCCTCCCACGGTGAGTACCATTATACCCAAACATCTGAGCACCGTCAATGACTTCCAAAAGAAGTTCCCCTCCGTGTCTCCATGGACTTAGGATGTTAGCAGATATCCTTCTTCTATTCGCTCTTCCAGTACTCCTGTTGTGAAGGAGGATTGCAACTGCCGAGACCTTAATATCATCGCTAATGACTTGATAGAGCGAGTTACCTTCACCAAGGAAGGTTTTACATATGTCTATATGTATCCATTCACCTTGGGTCCGTTTTCTTTGAGCGGGGCTTGACCCCATGATCTTGGAGTTCTACCATCAGCACCAGGTCTGCTTGGCACAAGTGGGCCCTTCTGTATGACGAACGGTGGCATGTCTTCGCCAGCTGTGCATGGATACTGGTGAAACCCTAACCCTGACACACATGATAAATCTCTACTCCCCCAAAATCTTTCATTGGGGGAGTAATAAATTTCAGTAAACATAGCCACCACGCCATTCTCACTAGCATGGATGATGACTATGATCGTGAATGGATGGAGCGGTTTGTCATCATTGCTACTAGGGATATCATCCCATTCACAACTCCATCCTTCCCTGAATCATGGAATAGTTCATGTAAATTTATAATTTATTCATCTCTATTACCTGCCTCGAAGTGGATATTTTGGCTGACCCAGCGGACGCTGCGAGATTGCTACAAAGTGCTCTCGCTCGAAGTGGTTCCCTCGGATATGCTTCCGATGGGGGAGCTTCCTCTCGGAGTCCCCAGCCAGAGAACAAGCGACCAAAATGGCGACGTTCTTCCTCGGCTGGGGATAAAAATAAGAAAATAAAGAAGGCCAAGACCGAGTTAGCGACGGTCACAGTGGTCATTAAAGATGACGAGGAAGCCAGTGATGAATAGGTTTCCCTTCAAAGGATAAGACGATCTTCATCAGCTCAGCCGGAAGAGCTAATAGAACCGACCGAAGAAGAGGTCTAATTACTTTGGGGCGAGATGGATTTGGTAGATAATGCCAACTCTAGCTGTCTTGTCCCATTGTTGTTTCTGGTCCAAGGAGATTGGATCACGGGCCTCTTCTGCCTTCGGTTTATAAGAAACCAATAATTAGTGTTGCTCCGATTGCAGTGGCTTCTCAACCTTTGACGCCAACAACTTCGCGCCCCTCTATGCTAGCTGTACCTTCACCACCAGCACTCACTGCATCACCATCACCCACCGCATCTCCTCCACTGGTAGTAGACGTTCGAGAGAGGAATGCTTCTCCTCCCGATCTCCCGACCATGGGAATTTGTGGCACAAGTATTCACCCTCTTCACTGGATCCCGGAGGAAGGAGGGTGTGACTTTTTCGATTTTGAAGGGGTGTCATCTGCTGTCCAGGCCGGTGGAACTTGCTAATTACCTGAAGCTGCTGACTTCAGAGAAGGCTAAGAAGAAGATACACTACCTTTCGGGGGAGTGCATGTTGAATTACGCCATGCATAATGCGGCAGCAGTATCGTACTTGTTCTCTTATTGCTTGTTTTTGTACTTATCTCTTGTAACGGGGCTTCTAATTTCGACATACTTTTGCAGGACAACTTCCTTACTTCTGAGGGCTTGCAGAGATTGATACTTGATACAGAAGGACTTGCCTCTGGGGGGATCAACTATTGGTCGAGAAGGACCAATTTGTTGCTCGCTTCCCGGTGCTAGAGGCAAAGGCTTCCGAGGCGGGCGGCTTAAGGCTCGTTTGCTGTAAAGTGAGCAAGAAGTGATGGCACACAACCAAGAAGCTACTCAATTACATGCACAGCTCCGAGATGCTAAGGCTAAGTGGGCTGAACTTCAAGATGTTGCACTCGCTGCTGTCGAACGCGAGTCTGCCTCTGTTGAACAAGTGAATAACTTGGAGGTAGCCTTGAGCTCCAAAAATGAAAAGGCCAACACCACCTAGGAGAAGAGGGCTAGGATGGAAGAGAGGTTTAAGAAGATCATGGAGCAAATTGGCTTCACAAATCTATAATCCGTTATCTTGATTCTAGCCTTGGCGCCATAAGATATGAGAAGGACGGTCTTCAAGGCGAGGTTGACAAGCTTAGGTTAAAGATCCATTCCCAAGAGGATTCTCTTGTGTTCGAGAAGACATGTGCTACATATCGTATGAGGAGAAAAACCTTGGAAGAAGCCAAAGCGAGCATCATTGATATTGATGATTGCATTGCCAATACTTAAGAACTGGAGTTAACTGCTCGAGAATGACTCCCCGCTCAACCTGCTGCAGCTTACTCTTCGAGCACCGGTTCCGAGTATTCGGGAACCGAGGAAGAAGCTAAAGAGAATGAAGATGACCAGAACCTGAACCGGCGGCTCCACCCACTTTTCCGGGGGAGGGGGGAGGGGGTGTAGATGCCTCTCCCCCGAGTTCCGGTGGAAATAATGTTTAGATTTTCTTCTTCTTTTATTTGTTGTCTTATTTTGTATTTTTGCACTTATGCCATTTGGCATTTTGATAAATGAAAAAGACTTTTGCTTAAGTATTGCACAAAGTTTATTCTTTTTGCGTCGAATTATTTAAGGCTTCAGGTGTATTTTCGTCTGATAACTTTTTGTTCCCTGAATAAAGTCTTCCGGGATCAACTATTTACTATGAGGGTTTCATAAGAGAAGGCCTTCTTCTGTTTACGGTGCTCTTGAAAATGACGTCTCCTGTTCATTTCGGCACAACCATTTGAAGTTTTTTGTTAAGTTTCAAATAATAAAATCAACTCATCATTTGGACAAGAAACAAGATAAAAATAAAAGAAATTTATTTTATTTCTTATTTCTTCAAAAGTACACAAGCATTCGTTTGCTAAAAATAAAATTCCAATACATGTGGCTAACTTATACAACTTATTTCTTCGGGGCTGGCCATGTAGTCCCTAGTCCCGATGAGACATTATCGTTCCTGGTTCTCGCAGTCCCCTATTTTCATGGCAATTTTATTTTCGTATGTTATACTATTCCCCCTAGATTTCGAATGCGAAGTATGCGAATTGGAACACTAGAAGTTTTGCTTCGTTGGGTGAAACACTTGTGAATGGTTGAATAATCTTTGGTTCGATGGCAAGCTTAGCTTCCCATTAGGAACTTGCCATCGAGCCAAAGATTATTTAACCATCCCGTAGGGTTTATCATTTTAATGCCTTGTTGTTTAAAGGTCTTTGTCGATGCCGCTCCTCTAGTAGTATGATTTTTCCGTTGCTGCCTCGTTAAAGACCTTGCAAGAAAAACCTTATTGGAACAAAAACTGGTCGAAGCGAAAAAGAGCGCAGCAGATACTTTCAGTATTGATAGCATCCATCAGTAGTAATACCTTCAGAGGTGAGTTATGTTCCAATTGCTGGGCAATTTGACTCCATCTTGATTTTCTAGTTCGTACGATCCTTTATCGCTGGAAGCCTTAACACGGTAGGGACCTTCCCACGTCGGACCCAACTTCCCAGCATTGATTTCGCGAGTGATCTGAGTCACTTTCCTCAAAACCCCAGATCCCCGACTTTGAAGTAACGAAGAGTGACTCTCTGATTATAATATCTTTCCATCCTTTTCTTCTGAGCCATCATCCTTACCTGTGCCAAGTCCCTGGGTTCATCAAGCAGATCTAGCTTTACCAGCAATGCCTCGTTATTTGTTTCTTCATTGGCCTGGGCAAACCGTAAAGTTGGTTCCCCTACTTCCGTGGGGATCAGATCTTCCGCGCCATATACGAGAGAGAAAGGCATTTCTCCCATGATTTATTTTGCCATTGTTCGGTATGCTCATAGCACTCCTGGTAATTCTTTGGGCCACTTGTCTATAATAGCTACCTCTTTTTTAGGTTTTGGCTAATCAACTTATTGGTTGACTCTTCCTTTCCATTAGTGCTCGGATGGTATGGTGAGGAGGTAATTCTTTTGATTTTCACATCTTCGAGAAATTTTGTGACTTTGGAACCTATAAATTGTGGTCCGTTATCGTAGGAAATCTCTTTCGATATTCCAAACCGGCAAATTATGTGTTCCTATAGGAAGTTGATCACTTCGCGCTCATCGATCTTTTGGAAAGGACCTGCTTCAATCCATTTAGTGAAATAATCGGTTAAAATTAAAAGGAATATTACCTTTCCGGGACCTAGTAGCAGTGGACCAATTATATTCATCCCCCATTTAATGAATGTCCACAGGGACAGTACCGAATGCAAGAGTTCCTCCAGCTCGTGTACCAACTGTGCATAGCGTTGGCACATGTCACATTTTTGAACGACCGTCTTTGCGTCTTGTTCCATCCGAGGCTAATAGTATCCTGCTCTAACTAGCTTTAGCACCAATGAATCTGCACCAAAATGGTTCCCGCAAATCCCTTCATGGACTTCTCACATCACATAGTCCGCTTCCAAAGCTACTATACATCGGGACAACGGGCCTTGGTACGATCTCCCATACAATTGCCCTTTCATAAGGTAGTAACGAGCCTCTTTGGTGCGTAGTGCCCGGGACGCCTTCGGGTCTTTGGGCAATTTGCCATGCCGAAGTTATTTGATGAAATTATTCCTCCATTCCCAGACCAAGTTGGTTGTATTTACTTCTTCATAGCCGTCCATATACGGCACCGAGTGCATAATTTGAACGACAGTACCAGAGTTAGACCCTTTCATCTCTGTGGACGACCCCAAATTAGTCAATGCATCTGCTTCTACGTTCTCTTCTCTTAGGATGTGTGTGATTGACCACTCCCAGAATCCTGCGAGCAATGTATGAAGTTTAATCACATACTGTTGCATGCATTCTTCCATTGCGTCGAAAATCCTTTACACTTGGTTTACTTCCAGCTGAGAATCACATTTGATCTCTATGACCTTGGAGTCAAATCCCGGGCCAGTTGGAGTCCTACAACCAAAGCCTCATACTCGACTTCATTGTAAGTTAACGAACTAGTTTTAATGGCCTGCCTCAAAGTTTCCCTTGAGGGAGTGATTAAAACCACCCCGAGCTCAGACCCTTTTATGTTAGAAGCTCTATCCATAAACAAGTTCCAAACTCCTGATGTCGTTTCCGACACCAACACCGCTTCTTTAGCGTCCAAGGGCATTAACCCAACTGAAATCGGCCACGAAGTCGCCAGGACCTATGACTTTATTGCAGTCCTGGGTTTATACTCAATGTCAAATCCACTAATCTCGATTGCCTATTTAGCCAATCGGCCTGACAACTCAGGTTTCTGAAGAACAATCCGCAAAGGGAAAGTTGTTACCACGTCTATCGGGTGACACTGAAAATAAGGCCTAAGCATTCAAGAGGCGACTACGAGAGCTAAGGCTAATATTTCGAGGTGCGGATAGTGAGTCTCCGCTCCTGACAAAATTTTACTAACATAATAGATAGATAGGAAATTGCGTACTTTTATTTTCCCGGACTAAATCAACACTTACCGCTATCTCCGAGACAGCTAGGTATATCAGTAATTGTTAACCTTCCCCTAATTTTGATAATAGCGGGGGGGGGGGGGGG
>MCJB01049209.1:11657-45004 GCA_002018475.1 Nicotiana obtusifolia
GGGGGGGGGAAGGCTTGATAGGTGGCATTTTAGGTCTTTCATGGCCTGTTGATATTCTGGGTTCCATTCGAAATTGTTCTTCTTCTTCAAAAGTGAGAAGAAGTGATGACATTTTTCCGAGGATCGAGAGATGAACCTGCTTAAGTGAGCCTTTCTACTTCTTTTATGCTTATTAGCTAGTCTGGGATGTCTTCAATGATTTTAACTTTATCGAGATTCACCTCAATTCCTTGTTGTGAGACGAACAATCCCAAGAACTTACCAGAGCCGACCCTGAACGCGCATTTCTCTGGATTGAGCTTCATGTTAAGCTTCCTCTAGATATCGAAAGTTTCTTGGAGGTGTTTGAAATGATTGCTTGTATTCAAAGACTTGACACTAACATGTCATTGATATATACTTCCATTATTTTACCTATTTTCTTGTCAAACATCTTGTTCATGAGCCTCTGATAAGTGGCTCCGACATTTTAAAGCCCAAATGGCGTCACATTATAGCAATATGTGCCAAAGTTTTTTATGCACGAAGTATTTTCCTAATCCTCTGGGTTCATCTTTATTTGACTGTAACCGGAGTACGCATCAAGGAAACTCATTAACTCGTGCCCGGTCATTACATCGATCATTTGATCAATGTTTGGCAATGGGAACGAGTGTTTAGGGCATGCCTTATTTAAGTCCTTATAATCTAAGAACATTCTACATTTGTTATTTCTCTTTGGAATCACAACTACATTTAGCTAACCATTCGGGATATTTTACCTCCCAAATCGAATCACTGTCGAGTAGTTGAGTTACCTTTTCCTTAACAAACCTACTTTTGACATAGGCTATCGGGCCTTTATTTTGCCTCACCGGTAGGAAATTTGGATCCAATCTTAGATTGTGCACGACCACCTCTAACGGGATATCTATCATATCCGAGTGCGACCATGCAAAACAATCAACGTTAGCTTTAAAGAAGTTAATAACCTGCTCTTGGGATTAAGTCCTGTTCCCAACAATCAACATTTCTTTCCTTTGCTACTTTAAACCGATAATGCGTTATTTTCTCTTGCCGCCGGTTGCTCTCCTCCTATCCGCTTGATTCCCTCTGGTGTCGGGAATTTCAATAGCTGATGATACGTTGAGGGAACGACCTTCATCTCATGTAACCATGATCTTCCGAGGATTATATTGCAGCCCATGTCACCGTCCACCACTTCAAATAAGGTGGTCTTGGTTACCCCTTCGGCGTTCATGGGAAGCAGGATCTCCTCTCGAGTTGTCACACTTGCCAAGTTGAACCCGGCAAGGAGCTTTGTTGTCGGAATGATGCTTCCAGTTAACATTGCTTGCTCCACTACTCTCCATTAAATGATGTTAGCTGAGTTTCCTGGGTCAACCAAAACACACTTGATCTTAAAATCTAAGACATTGAGAGAGATACCGGAGCATCGTTATATGGAAGGAGAAGTCCGTCACCGTCTTCCATTGTGAAGGTGATATCGTCTTCGGCAACCTCCCGGAGACTTTTGCTGTAAGTCACTAAAACCTTTGTCTTCTTGGCCGCCGAGAAGGTTACTTTGTTGATTTCACTCCCTCCGAAAATCATGTTGATAGTCAACCGAGGAGGATTTTCTGCTATCTTTGAAGGTTCCGCATTATCCCCACTATGATTGTAATTGTTTTTGGCCTGGTCGCTCAAGAATTCCCTGAGATGGTCATTCTTCAACAACGTCACCATCTCTTCATAAAGATGCCGATAGTCACTAGTTCTTGTGGCCGTGAGTCTCATGATATTCGCACCATACGTTAGGGTCCCTTTGGCTGGGATCAGATCTGATTAGCTTTAGGAATCGTGCCTCTTTGATATTCCTCATCATCGAGACCCGCTCCACTATGCTGATGTTGAAATTATAATCTAACAACCTAGGAGATGAGGAATCCCAGGTCCCCGATACGTCTTTTTCTTGCAACAATCTATTGTTCCAGCCACAGTTAGTTCTTCTATTCGAAATGAACCTATCCGAGGACCGGAGCCCTTTGCTGCTGCGTCTTTTGGTTCTCTCGTTTGGCACGAAGTGGCCCTTAAAAGATCGTAGGTCTGTATCGAAATCACCTTTGAACTTATCCTGGTTCTTTTCTTGGTCCCGCCCCTTGGTTGATATCGGGAAGTCTAGTTAATTGTCTTATATCCTTATTTTTGACTCATAGTGGTTATGAACGTCGCCCACGTAGTCGCTTGGAATTTGAGCAGGCTTTTCTTCAGATTCTGGGAGGTGTCTGAGCGCCTCAGATTCAAACCTTTTGTGAATCCCTCTGCTTCCCACTCCTATGGAACGACAAGTAGCATTATCCTCTCTTTTTGGAATCTGATCATGAACTCCCGCAGCAATTTGGACTCACCCTGTTCGATCCAAAATATATCCGCCTTCCTGGCCTGGACATTTATGGCCCCGACACGGGTCTTAATGAACGAATCTGTGAACATTTTAAAAGAATCTATTGAATGCTCCAGTAAGAGTGAATACCATGTCAAGGCCCCCTTTATGAGGGTTTCTCCAAACATTTGCAGCAGAAATGACTCGATCTCATGTTGAGCCAAATTGTTCCCTTTCACCGCCGATGTATTGGTTGTGATGTGTTCCCGACGATCCGAAGTCCCATCATACTTTGGTATGTCCGCATCTTTAACCTTTTCAAAATTAACTTTGGTGCTGCGCTCGGCTTAAACAACAACTAGGTGTACTTCTTCAAATTTGGGCCCTTCAAAACTGGTGGTGCGCCTAGAATTTGATCCATTCGGGTGTGAAGCTCCTTCACGTTCTGATCCATCCGTTTGTTCATTTCCTTCATAAGTCCCATGATCTCGGCTTTGAATGGATCATTACTATTATTGTTACCAGATCCGCTACCAGTCCCCCCTGCACCGTCAAAACTGACCTCACCCATCGGAGTGTTGTTATTAACTCTTTGTGTCGTTTGATTTGAAAGAGCGCCTAGAGGAACCGGGCCCCTCCCATTTGCATTTTTGGAAGCGCCGGACAATGCTTACTTCAGTTCCGTCATCACCTGATCCTGCCTTGAAAGGTGGCACATAATGGCAATCTGTTACTCTCATAGGATTCTTACCGTTTCCGTAACATGATCCTCTTCCGCATTATCAGGAGTTGGGTCTTGTACGTGTCGGAGGTACTGTCCTCCATGGACTGGGGTTGGTTGCGAGTGTCACTAATTGAATCCTCATATTGAGGCAGGTTTTCATGTCCCTCAACATTATGCGTAATATTGACATCGTTAGCTGTCATTTTTGGTTTCTTGCTAAGGAACAAAGAATCAAACAAGTTAGCAATAAACGCAAGGATCATCTCAATTACGGAACTGTCTAAGCCCCATGGTGGGCGCGAAACTGTTTATCCGTAAAATCGTACAGTTGAATTTGTTACATGGTGTATAGAAAAGCGAATTGATTTGATCCAAAAATGATAAATAAACAAGATTAAAATAAGAATTAGCAGTTAAAATCAAGGAAAATGACAAGCTTGTCTCCATGAGCAATGCTCCAGGGACAAAAATAAGAACAATGCAAAAGAGAAAACAAAGTTATATTATTGAGCTTGAGAAATGGAATATAGCATGAGTTTTGTCAAGAACTTTGTGTGCTACATTGACTATTAAGCCTACTATTTATAGCTATACCTCGGGAAACAAGATCCTAGGTTTAAGCCCCTCCTAAATAAGGGCCATTGATGAATATGTAACAGCAGACTATAGGTTTGACCCATAGTTGAATTTGTGGTTATCGATTTCTGTTTGGGACTACGAGCATTGCAATAGGTTCGTATGATGATTTATGACATGTGTGTAAAACTTGGGGTCATTCCGAGTTGATGTCCGTCCTAAATTTAAAATAGCTCATTAAGCTTGAATTAGTGTGCGATTCGTGGTTTTGATGTTATGTTATGTGATTTTTTGCATCAAGTATGTCCGTGTTATATTTTCTAAATGGTTGATGCGATAGGACGGGGTCCCGAGAGCCTTGGGTGTGGTTCGAATGGGTTTCAGACTATTTCTCTCATGTTTGGAGTTGCTGGTTTTCTGGTGTTCTGGTATTCATCGCGGCCGCCGATATGGTATCGCAATCGTGGAGTGTTTTTTTTTTTTTGACTGGTATTTTGCTCTTCGCACTCGTCATGGGTTTGTCACGTTCTCGGAGCATGATGGGCAGTGGCCTTCGCATTCGTGACCTAGGTGTTTCGTCCGTGTAGAGGGAATGCCGGATGGGGTCGCCAATCTTTTGGCCTTTGCGTTTGCGAGTGGGGGACCACATTCGTGTAAGCTAGTGGTGGTGAAGCATTGCATTCACGAGTGTCAAACTGCGTTCGCGAAGGGTAATTTTGGGATCAGTGTTATTTGTACTTTGCGATTGCGTAGTAGGCCCCTCGATAGCGAAGGTACCCTTGGCAGACTTAAATACTCTTTTTTGAGGGTTTGAGTTATTTTATCATAATTTGAGACTGGGAGCTCGGATTTGAGCGATTTTTGAGGGGATTTTTATGGTTTGGATTGGGGTAAGTGTTCTTGACTTGGATTTGATTATTATTCATGATTCCATCATTGATTATAGCATTAGATTGGTAAATCTAAGTGAGGAAAATTAAGCATTTTGGCACAACTTTTCTAAAATGAAAAATAGGAATTTGAACCCCGATTCGGAGTCGGATTTGGATGAAACTTGTATGGTTGGACTCGTCTTTGAATGGGTATTCAAAATTTGTGATTTTTTCGGGTTCCAGGAGATGGGCCCGTGTATACTTTTTGGTTGACTTATTAATGTTTTATAAAGATCAGAGCTTTATTAATTGGAATCGATTTCTCTAATCGTGTTTGATGTTATTGAGTTGTGTTTGGCTAAATTAACTCGTTCGGAGGTTGATTCGAGAGGAAAGGGATTTTTAGAGTATTGATTTGGCTTGTTTGAGGTCAGTATCTTTCTTAACCTTGTGTGAGGAATACCCCTTAGGATTTGGCCATAATTGGTTATTCGAGTTATGTGAAAGGCAACGTGTACGCGCTGACGAGAGTGTACACGAGTGCTATGTGTAGCTTATGACAAGATTAGACCGTAGGCTATTAATATGGAACATGTTTAAACTACTTTGTAACTATACGTTTATGATCTCTACATTTGACTTATCTATAGTCATGCTTTATTTGTTGAACAACCTCCGTACTTTAGTGTTATTGTCATGTCCTTGTGCACTTTGTTTATAAGTTGTGCGCTTATATCTTGATGAAACATTGGCATTATTATTTTTGACGTTGTGGAACATGAGAAAAAATTAAGCGGATTGTTTGGGGGTGTTAACACGAGGTCTTTGCCATGCGATTGTGTCTATTTATATGCGTGAGGTGA
This sequence comes from Nicotiana obtusifolia, assembly GCA_002018475.1. NCBI lineage: Eukaryota > Viridiplantae > Streptophyta > Magnoliopsida > Solanales > Solanaceae > Nicotiana > Nicotiana obtusifolia. Next base: position 17,055 of record MCJB01049209.1, read on the forward strand.
AATAAGGGCGGCATTTTCTCAGGTTGCCCGCGTGGCAAAATAAGGGTGGAAAATGCACATGTGGCGAAATAAGGGAGGCATTTCATTTTTATGTGCACATGCGGCGAAATAAGGATGGCATTGTTGATGATGTTATGTGATGATTCGGGGGTGTCTTTCTTGATATTGTTTATGTTTTGCAAGGGGGATGATATTTTGATATACATGTTTTTCAAAAGTTTCCATCTTGTATTTTTGATGAGTTGTTAGTTGAATTGGACATGCTATCACATGCCCTTCTTCTTTTGATTATTTGTTGATAAAGATGAATTTTTTCTACACTGAGTTGTCATCACATGCCCTACGAGATGGTTGATATTGTTTTCTCTTATATATTCTGTTGCCAATTATAAATATATTACACAGGTTATTAACTAGTGAGAATCACATGACGTGAACCTCGTCACTGCTTCACCGAGGTTAGTCTTGATACTTACTAGGTACCGACCATGGTATACTCATACTATACATCTACATTTTTGTGTAGATCTAGGTGTTGGAAGCAGCGTATCTAGGCATTGAGAGCTTATTGACCACGAGGATTCAAGGTAGAGTTGCGTTGACTGTCGCATTCCCTTGGAGGCCAATCATTGAATTTATAATGTCATTTTTATATCTGAACAGTATTGTATATTTGAGATAATACTATGTATTCAGTTGGAGCTCATAGGTTCTATGAGTGACGAGCAAGTTTAGTAGAGTCTTGCGGATTGGAATAGATACATCTGTACTTATCTTCGAGAGGCTACTGAACTGTTAGGAAACATCATCTTCTTTCTTTCTTTCTCGTGCAGATTTGTTTATTCCTAGCTTGAATCATTACCCTTCTATTATTTTACAGATGGTGAGGACACACTCTATCGGATCCGCTGAGCATACACAGGCACCCTTTGCTAGAGCTGCGAGAGGTAGAGGCCAAGGAGGGTCATATGTTACAGCTAGAGTACCTACTAGAGCAGCAGTTGTGGAGCGTCCAACAACTCTAGTAAAGGATCATGAGCCTGAGCATGTTGAATGTGCACATGAGCAGCTTATTGTTACGCACGGGCTCTCGGAGACCTTGACACACTTCATGAGTATGTTCAATATTTTTGCCCAGGCAGGGTTAATTTTAGTTGCACTAGCTACTTCACAGGCCGGGAGAGGAGCTCAGAACCGTCTATACAGCAGAGCAGCCGACTCATGCTGATTAGACACCAGGGGTTATGTTGGTACAACTAGTAGTTGTAGTTCAGCCCGAGGTAGGGCCAGTTGTGTCGTAGAGGGGCAGAGGAGTTTGGAGAAGCTTCAGAAGTTCCATCCTTCCTAGTTCAGTGGAGGGGATTTTGAGGATGCACAAGGTTTCTTAGATCAGTGTCATCTCATTCTACATACTATAGGTTTGGTGGAGTCGAGCGGGGTCGACCTTACTACTTTTCAATTGACAGGTCCGCATACAAATGGTGGCAGACATATGCGGCGAGCAGACGTATGAGGCAAGCAGACTAGCTGGCGCAGTACCATTTACTTGGTCCCAGTTCTCTGATCTTTTCTTGAGGGAGTTTATTCCATAGACCTGTAAGGACGACTTGCGCAGGGAGTTAGAGCAGTTGCGCCAAGGAGTATGACTGTGTCCGAGTATGCTATGAGGTTAACAGAGTTATCTCTACATGCACCTGCATTTGTTTCCAATGATAGAGAGAGAGAGAGACTCCATAGTTTTAATGAGGGACTCGCCTACAACTTCATTTTTTTGGATGGCACGAGAGTTAGAGACTGAGACTCCATTCCATCGGCTTGTGGAGATTGCTAGGAGGTTAAAGCTTATTCGCGGTCTGGAGAGAAAGGATAGGGAGGCTAAGAAACCTCGTGGTTTTGGAGGATTTTGATGGCTCCTACTCTGGGGGTAAGTTCTGTCATGGCAATGGTCATATTAGTCGACCAGTTCTGTCCGTACTTCAATTACCTGTAGTGCTCTAGCTAGTCAGGGACCCTAGGGTACTCATACGGACATCCATATTTTAGTTCACCTTCTGCACGAGGTTCCAACAGCAGTTATTCTAGTCATTCGGTGTAGACTCAGTACCAGCAGCCATGCCCTCAGAGGGGTTGTTTTGAGTGTGGTGATACTAGGCACATTACGAGAGATTGTCCCAGACTTTAGAGCGGTGGACCTCCATATGGTACTCAAACTATGGTTTTCGCTCCAGTTGCTACTCACCCGCACAACCAACTAGAGATAGACGACAGGTGGTTAGAGGACGTCCTAGAGGCGGAGGTCAGGCCCGTTGTTATGCTTTCCCTAGTAGGAGTGAGGCCATTGCATTTGATGTTGTCATTACAAGTATTGTTCTGGTATGTCAAAGAGATGCATCAGTTTTATTTGATCCGGGTTCTACTTATTCGTATGTATCATCCTATTTTGTTTCATATTTGGATATGTCTCATAATTATCTAATACTCCTGTTTATGTGTCTACACCCATTTTTTTTTTTGGGCAAATTATAATATTATACTAATAGTAGAAACAAACCACAACAGAAAAATAAGTAAGGGGGACAAAAGCTCCGTTAGTGTGGCCTATATGCCTTGGTTATATAATTACTCCTCTGTGCCTCACAATGCCCTTATGGCAGCCTCATGTAGAGGAGTCATGGATTAGCTGCCGGCAAAGTCTCACGAGGGCATATAATCTCATAGCCATTAGGTTATATCCCAAGGCATAGTACCTAGGCAAACACACACCGAGCTAAACCTTACCTTACAACTCCTATTGTGGTGGACTGTGGCTATGAACTAGGGTTGATCTTTTGTTGCTTAATATGGTGGATTCCCATGTGATTTTGGGTTGGATTGGTTATTTTCGTATCATGCTATTTTTGATTGTCACGCTAAGACCATGACGTTGGCTATGCTAGGGTTGTCGAGGTTGGAGTGGAGAGGATCTTTGGATCATGTTCCTAGTAGAGTGGTGTCTTTTCTGAAGGCTCAACGTATGGTTGAGAAGGGGTGCTTGGAAAACTTGGCCTTTGTTAGAGATGTCAGTGCTGATATTCCTACATTTGATTCAGTCCACATGGTGAGGGAGTGTTAGACATGATTCCTACTGACTTGGTGCCGAGAACTCAGCCCATATCTATTCCACCGTACCGCATGGCTCCAGCGTAGTTGAAAGAATTAAATGCCAGCTGTAGGAATTGTTAGATAAAAGTTTCATTAGGCCGAGTGTTTCGCCTTGGGGTGCTCCGGTTCTATTTGTGAAGAAGAAGGTCTGTTCTATGAGAATGTGCATTGACCACAAGCAACTGAACAAGGTTACTATCAAGAATAAGTATCCACTGCCTCATATTTATGATTTATTTGATCAGTTTAAGGGTGCTAAGTATTCTCGAAGATTGACTTGAGAAAAGGGTACCATCAATTAAAGATCTGAGCTTCAGATATTCTTATGACGACTTTCAGGACCCGATATGGGCATTATGAGTTCTTGCTTATGTCTTTTGTGCTAATCAACGCCCAGTAGCGTTTATGCACTTGATGAACATCGTGTTTCAGCCTTATTTGAATTCCTTCTTCATTGTGTTTATTGATGATATATTGGTGTACTCTCACAGCCTAGAGGAGCATGAGTAGCATTTGAGGATCGTGCTCTAATCTTTGAGGGAGACGAAGCTATATGCTAAGTACTCCAAGTGCGAGTTTTGGTTAGACTCAGTGGCATTTTTGGGCCATATGGTGTCTAGTGAGGGGATTAAGGTGGATTGAAGAAGATTGAGGCAATTTAGAGTCCTTCTAGTGCTATTGAGATCTAAGTTTTCTAGGTTTTATCGAGTATTATCGCCTGATTCATTGAAGGTTTCTTGTCTATTACAGATCCATTGACTAGGTTGACTTAAAGGGGTGCCGTATTCACGTGGTCCGACGAGTATGAGGAGAGCTTTTAGAAGCTCAAGACTGCCTTGAATACAAGTCCAGTTCTGGTTTTGCCACGGCATCAGGTTCTATATACAGTCTGCTGTGTTGCATCTTGGGTTGGCATTGGGTGTGTATTGATTCAAGACAGTAGGGTGATTTCTTATGCTTCGCGTGAGTTGAAGCACTATGAGAAGAACTACCCAATGCACGATTTGGAGTTAAGAGCTATTGTACACGCGCTAAAGATTTGGAGGCATTATCTTTATGGTGTGTCCTGTGAGGTGTATACAGATCAACGGAGTTTTCAATACCTATTTAAATAGAAGGATATGATTTTGATGCAACGGAGGTGGTTGGAGCTATTGAAAGACTATGATATCACCATTTTTTATCAACCGGGAAAAGGCCAATGTGGTGGCTAACACCTTGAGTAAGAAGGCAGAGGAGATGGGGAGTCTTTTTTTCATTCCATCTTGGGAGAGACCGTTAGCTTTGGATGTTCAAGATTTGGCCAACAAGTTTGTGAGGTTGGATATTTGGAGCCTCACAGGGTTCTTGCTTGTGTTGTATCACTGTTGTCCTTGTTTCAGCGCATCAAGGCACGTCAGTATGATGACCTCCACTTGCTTGTCCTTAAGGATGCAGTGCAACATGGTGATGCTAAGGTGGTAACTATTGGCGATGATCGGGTATTGAGGCTTCATTGCCGGATAGGTATGCCTAATGTGGATGGGCTGTGAGAGCTGATTCTTGATGGGGCCTATAGTTCGCGGTATTCCATTCATCTGGATGCCGTAAAGATGTACACTGATTTGAAGCGGCATTATTGGTGGTGGAGGATAAAAAAAGACATTGTTGAGTATGTTTTATGGCGCTTGAACTGGCAGTAGGTTAAGTAGGAGTATCAGAGACCTCGTGGGTTGCTTTTGATGATAGATATACCGAAGTGGAAGTAGGAGAGAATCACTATGGATTTTGTGTTTGGGCTGCCACGGACCTTGAGGAGATTTGATGTTGTATGGGTCATTGTGGAAAGACTGACCAAGTTTGCACACTTTATTCTAGTCATGACTACCTATATTTCAGAGCGGTTGACTCGGATTTATCTTAAAGAGATTATTCGCGTGCATTGCGTGCCTGTGTATATTATTTCAAATCGAGGCACTACATTTACATCGCATTTTTGGATAGTCGTGTAGCGAGAGTTGGGTTTGAGCTGTGTACGACATATCAACCCTAGATGGACAGACAGTCCAAGCGTACTATTAAGATCTTGGAGGACATGTTGCGAACATGTGTCATTGATTTCGGGGGCCTGCGGGATCAATTTCTACCATTACTAGAGTTCGCCTATAACTACAACTATAACTCGAGTATCCAGATGTCTCCTTTTGAGGCCTTATGTGGGAGGCGATGTCATTCTCCGGTCGGTGATTTGAGCCGAAGAAGGGTAGGTTGTTGGGCACTAACTTGGTTTGTCATGGTTTGGAGAAGGTAAAATTGATTCAAGAGTGGCTCCATACAATGCAGTCCAGGAGAAAGAGTTATGCTGATAGGAAGGCTCGTGATGTGTCATTCATGGTGGTTGAGAGGGTTCTACTCAGAGTTTCGCTTATGAAGGGTGTGATGAGTTTCGGGAAGAAGGGCAAGTATATCACTCAATATATTGGTCCTTTTGAGGTCTTAGAGAGAGTTGGTGAGGTGGCCTACAAACTTGCTTTGCCACCTAGCTTATTAAGAGTTCATCCGGTATTTCATGTTTCCATGCTCCGAAAGTACTATGAGGATCCATCATATGTGTTACATTTGAGCTCGGTGCAGTTGGACAAGGATTTGACTTAGGTTGAGGAGCTAGTAGCCATTTTGGACAAAGATGTTCGCAAGCTAAAAGAGAAGAATACTGCATCGGTGAAGGTTCAGTGGAGAGGTCAAACAATTAAGGAGGCGACTTGGGAGGCCGAGCATGATATGCAAAGCATATATCCTCATCTTTTTGGCACTTGAGGTATGTTTCTAAACTCGTTCGAGGATGAACGTTTGATTAAGAGGGGAGAATGTAACCCCCCGACTGGTCATTTTGTGTATTTGATCCTCGTTCCCCTTTTTTATGCTTCTCATTTTCCTTTTTGTGGTTATTTGACTCGAGGGGGTGATTGGATTTATTTGGTAAGGTTTTGGATATAATTGGAACACTTAGTTCCTAGTTTGGAAGCTTAAGTTGGAAGTGTTGACCATCTTTGAATTTTGTATCTTTGACCTTGGATCGGAGTTTTGATAGTCCCATTAGATCCGAATTGTGATTTTGGACTTAGGGGTATGTCTGGATTTGTTTGGAGGTTCCTAGGTTGATTTGGTTCTTATTGGCAAAAGTTAGTAAATTGAAGGTTTAGAAGTTCATAGGTTTGACCTATAGTTGGCTTTGTGGTTATTGATGTCCGTTTGGGACTCCGAGCCTTGGAATCGGTTCGTATGGTGATTTATGACTTGTGTGTAAAGTTTGGGGTCATTTTGAGTTATTTAGGCATGTTTGGCGTATGAATGGACGTTGGACATTTGAAATAGCTCATTAAGCTTGAATTGTTGTGCGATTCATGGTTTTGATGTTATTTTGAGTGATTTGAGGCCTCAAGTAGGTATGTGTTATACTTTGGGATTAGTTGGTGTGATTGGACGGGTTCAAGGGGGCATCGGGTGTGTTTCAGATGTGTTTTAGACCATTTCTCTCATGTTTGGAGTTGCTGGTTTTCTGGTGTTAGTATTCGTTACAATCGTGGATATGTTATCGCAATCGTAGATTGTGTTTTGGTGACAGACAATATGCTCTTCACGTTTGCGATGGGACTGTTATTGTTTGCGGAGCATGGCGGGAATTGGCCTTTGCATTCACAACCTGGTCGTCGTGTTCGTGTAGAGGGAAGGTCGGATGGGGATGCCAAGCGTTTGCCCTTCGCGTTCGCGGATGGGGGACCGCGTTCGAGTAGGACAATGTAGATGAAGCATCACGTTCGCGGGTGCCAGATCACGTTCATGAACGGTATTTTTGTGGCCAGTGTAAATTTGTGCTTCTAGATTGCGCAGTAGGTCCCGCAATCCCGAAAAGTACCCCTGGGCAGACTTAAATACTCTATTTCGATGGTTTGAGTTATTTTATCATATTTTGAGATTGGAAACACGGATTTGGTTGATTTTGTAAGGCCCCATAAAATTTCACCTAAAACTCGGGGTTTTGTGGTGTCGAGGTAGACTTAGGTTGAAGAAATTTTTCAGAAGTGCGGGGCTTTTCTGCGGTCCATTCTGCTATCGCAGAACTGATTTGCGGATAGCAAGATCTGTCGCAGACTGAGGCAGAAACTTGAGCTAATTTTAGGACCATTATGGCTTGGGGTAATTATTTCGTGGGCTGCACAATCCATCACAAATCCAACATACAAATTTCTGGAGGAAAGTTCTGTGGTGCATTATGCGACCACAAAATGGTCTGCGAACCGCAGATCGGTCGTAGAGTGAAGCAGAAATGCCCAGTTCCGGAGGGTCATTATGCTTGCGGATCACAGAAGCGTTATGCGGTCGCATATGCGACAACATATCTGCATTGGGCTTCTTTTTTCTATTTTTTTGACCCGAGCCTATTTTGATATATTGAAGAAAAGGGCCACTTTTGAAGCAAAAATGATATTTCTATAGAGAGGGAGTGCCATATAGTGAGAGGGGAAGTTCCTAAGCTTATCATTCATCAATTGTTGCTCAGTCTTGAAGAATTCACAAGAAAAAGTCACGATCTTCCAAGAGGTAAGGTTCAATACCCTAGTCTTCAATTTCGAGTTTGGGGTAGAAGATGGATAATGGGGAGTGTAATTCTTAGGGGTGGGGGTGTTATCTATGTATGCATGCACCAACAAAGTTCTAGGAAGGTTGTTGAGCTAGAAAATGGTAGATATTCGATTAGGAATGAAGTAATCCACCATTGGAGGACCTTGAAACCTTAATGCATACCTAGTGTTTGATAAATGCTCAAATGAGCTGGAACTATAAACTCATTCCTAATTTGTGTTCAATTTTGCTATATCTATATATTGAGCGAAGTGGCTAAGAATTTCGGAAGATCGTAGTAATTTAAAATGCTCGAGGCGAGGTATGTTGGCTAAAATTCTTTCTTAGAGTTGAACTCCACAATGTCCTTGTAAGTCCCGAGTTATTCATTATAAATTGATTATTCCGAATAAGCCTTGTGTCAAAAGATATATGTTCAATATGTATTCCAAATGTTCTTGTTATGTTATGTTCTATTTGAAAATATGCTCGAAGCATGGGTTGCATATCTAAATATTATAACCTCAAGTCGTGATTCAAATGAAAGCTATTATGCCAAATTGTGTAAGAAGTCTTAATGTGCTTAACATTCTTATTTGCTCATATGTGGACATAAAGTCTTGTATAGAATTGCTTTGTTGTTGATGATCGGTGTTGGCGATTGAAAGTAAAAGAGATGAACATGAAATATGAAATACGGCCAACATGGCAAGAGTGACATTGTGTTATAGCCGTTTTTTCCAATGAAATGAATGATATATAAAAGATAATGAAATCATTTGTCAATCCTTTATATAAATAAACACCATGGGAGTATCGTTAGTCACCGAAGAAGGGTAGGTCAAACTAACCTAAAAAACTACACTTGCTGATATAGGAGTGAATTGTGATTGTACCCTTTATTGGGATGAGATTGATATGATGAGAATATTTCCCTTTATTGGGATGATATGATTTCTTGAAAGGGGGATGTCGATCCACACGTCATTGTGGCGGGACGGCCTTGCCGGTCGTGTCATGATCGGATGCCATGTCGCACATCTGGTGGTGATTGTGCTTGAGATTATGATTGAAAAAATGATTGAGATTGAGATAATGAATATGATTGTGGTTGATGTCTTTGGGTGAGACGGCCTAGCCGATCGGGCCGTGATCGGACTCCCGTGCTGAGATCGCGGTGGTATATCGGTGCTATGATCTCCCAACCTAGAGTATTGAAATTTACTTGAAAACTTGTCTTGCTCATAACTTGATGTTTTGGTATCGTTTGAGGGTCCCATTGATTTTATGATTGTACTTCCTTGTGTTATCATTCGTTCTATAGAGAGGGTGTTTAGTCATTCACACTAGTACTATTCAACATGTAGTAACGTCCCTTTTGCCGGTGGCGCTGCATCTTTAATGGATGCAGGTGGTTCCACATCAGGCGGCTTTGATCATTGATAGCGGTACACCTTCTTCCCAGCTGACTTGGTGAGCCCCACTCCATTTGGGGTCGTGTATCTTTTGTCCACGTGTATTATGTTTTGAGGTATAGACGGGGTCTTGTTTCCTGCGTTGTCATAGTATTTCATATCCATAGAGGCTCCGTAGAAACAATGTAGGTTGTATATGGGTGTTGGGAAAGTCAAACTAGCCTTGTTGTATCTGAATCACTTGTTGCACTTTAAATATGATTCTGTATGTATTTTGAGACTGTAAAATGAAGTGACTAATGGTAATGGAATTGGCATCGTTCAGGGAATCCACGTGATGTTTAATTAATGATATAAATATATCTTCTCTTTATTCGTGGGCGAGTTGGTAGAAGGTATTGAACAGGCTTGCTCGGCCGGGTCATCTCGGTTGAGCGCTGGTCGCGCTCCCCGAGGTCGGGGCATGACAAACTTTGTATCAGAACATAAGGTTTTAAGTGTCATAGGATGTCTCGGAGACGCGTCTAGTAGAGTCCTTCTTATCGGTGTATTGTCGACCACATCAATAATTAGGTGGCTACTTGGGCATTCAGGAATAACACCCTTCTTTGATGTTTTAGATCGTGCGAAAGCTAATTGTAAGGTTGTTCCTCCTCTAACTCATGAATTGCGATAATATTCAGTACATGGAACCTAGAAATAAAGCAAGGACTGGCCAAGGAGCGAATGCCGCCCCAGGAGTGGCAGTTGATTTTTTACTTGGTGGTACAGGTGAGCACCCGAGGGGTGAGAATATTCCCCTGACTATTACACTGCCCGATTCCACTACACCTGATCAGACTGCGCTAGTTCCTGCACCTACAGAGGGTGCAACGATCCCTCCAACTGATATCCAGTTCCACCTCCAACCCTAGCTTCCGGTCCCGATGTTTCTAAGGGGGATCTTAGGGGAGCCATACAGATGTTGGCTCAGATAGTTGCTTCTCAGGCCCAAAGATCAAATGTTGCGCCTACTTCTTCCAGTCAGCCAGTGGAATCTTCTAGTTCCAGGGTGAACACGTTTCTTTTGTTAGATCCTCCAGTGGTCACGGGTACTAATCCCAAGGAGGACTTCCAGGACTTCATTGATGAGATGCACATGTCTCTTCGAGTTATGCGTGCCAATGAGACAAAATTAGTGGAGTTGGCTTCCTACCACCTGAAAGAGGTGGAATATTCTTGGTTTTAACTGTGATAGGAGTTCATGCGGAGGGGAGCCCTCCAGCGAGGTGGAATGAGTTCAATGCTTTCATTGACCATTTCTTGCTTGCCAAGACTAAGGCAGCCTGTGCCACTGAGTTTTAGGGCTTAAGGCAAGGTAGCCTGAGTGTGTGGGAGTACCATATGAGATTCGCGTGCCTTTCCAAGTATGTTGTATACATGCTGCCCACTATGGGGGCAAGAGTGTGCCAGTTTGTGCAGGGCCTTAGCCACTTGGTTATTAATGAGGTTGCTACAACTGCCTTGAATTCTAATATGAACCATGGGAAGATGGTGGCATTTGCTCAAGCTACAGAGAACCGTAAATTGAAGAATATAATGGAGTAAGAGAGTAGCATCAAGGCCCAGCCTAGGGGCAATCATGGAGGTTCTTTAGGTTGTAGTGATGGTAGGTCTGCATTCAGGGGAGGGTCATCAGATCCATCCGAGTCTTTTCCTCAGTCTTCAGTCAATGCACTGCCGTTAGGGTCCAATCAACAGCAGTGGAGTCGTTTTAGGCCGATCAGGGCAACAGGGGATCCTACCAGCAGAGTAGGCCTCGTGGGAGATCCTGGCAGCAGTGGAGGCCCCCATGCCTTAGGAGTGGAAAGATGCACTTAGGAATCTGCCACATAGACCTACCCATATGCTATGGGTGCGGATTGAGGGATCACATTCAGAGGGATTGTTGTTCGTCCCGCTAGGGCGTGGGAAGGGTACGACACAACCAGCCAGTTTTGTAGCTACTACACCCGAAGCACTTCCTCTAGCTCAAGGCACTCCAGCACCTACAGGGCGTGGTGCAACTAGGGGTGGTACACAGAGTTCGGGAGGACCCTGCCGTTTCTATGCTATGAGGGAGTCGCTAGAGTTCAGAGTCTTCTCCTGATGTTGTCACAAGTATATTGACTGTCCAATCTCATGATGTGTATGCTCTTATTGATCTTGATTCCACTTTATCCTATGTCACTCCTTATGTTGCTATGGGATTTGGGGTAGAACCGGAATAACTTCATGAGCCGTTCTCTGTATCTACTCCGTTTGATGACTCTATTGTGGTCGCGCGGGTTTATAGGGATTGTGTTGTCACGGTTCCTGGTCAGAACACCAGAGCCGATCTCATTGAATTAGGGATGGTTGATTTTGATGTAGTAATGGGGATGAACTGGCTTTATTCATGTTTTTCCAAGCTTGACTGTCAAACCAGAACCGTTAGATTTGAATTTCCAAATGAGTCAGTGATTGAATGGAAGAGGGATGATGTGATGCCAAAGGGTAGGTTTATTTATTACCTTAAGGCCACAAAGATGATTAACAAGGGGTGTATCTACCATTTGGTCTGGGTTGCGGACACTGATGTTGAGGCACTTACACTTGAGTCCGTGCCGGTTGTGAGTGAATTTTCGGAGGTCTATCCGGATAAGCTCCCTGGGATTCCACCAGATAGGAAGATTGATTTTGGGATTGTTGTGATGCCGAGCATGCAGCTGATATCTATTCTACCATATAGAATGGCACCAACAGAATTGAAGGTGCTAAAGGAGCAATTGAAGGATTTGTTAGAGAAAGGTTTCATTTGGCCAAGTGTGTCTCCTTGGCGCGCCGGTTCTCTTTGTAGGAAAGAAGGATGGGTCAATAAGAATATGTATTGACTATCGACAACTCAATAAGGTCAGAATCAAAAATAAGTACCCACTGCCAAGGATAGATAACTTGTTTGACCAATTGCAGGGTCCTAAGTACTTCTCCAAGATTAATTTAAGATCCAGGTATCACCAATTGAAAATTAGAGAGCAGGATATTTCGAAAACAGCTTTCAGGACCCGATATGGGCACTTTGAATTCCTGGTAATGTCTTTTAGGCAAACAAATGTCCCCGCAGCTTTCATGGATCTTATGAATCGAGTCGTCAAGCCTTTTCTTGACTCCTTCGTGAAGATATATTTGTATATTCGCTAAGTGGAGAGGACCATGCCGATCATGTCAGAGCAGTTCTACGACTCTATATTACCACCATTTGTATGCGAAGTTTTCGAAATGTGAATTTTGGCTTGAATTTATCACGTTCTTGGGTCATGTCGTCTCCAGACAAGGAAATTTTTTTTTGTAAATACAAAATTTTATTAATAGAAGCAAAGTACAAAAAAGGAGGGGGACATAAACCTTACCTCCAACAAAAGAGTAGATGTATACTTAGTTATCCTAAAGTGATAACTAAGTATGCCTAAAATGTGATAAGGTGTGACCTATGGTGATGTGGCAATTTTCTATTTTATAGTGATCGACAGTCGCCTTTACAAAAATAGAGTGTAGTTGATCTAGGTCAGCTATACAAAAGAGTACATGTGTCCTTGCTTCTATTATGTGATTTAGGGGAGTGATCCCTTGTATGTACATTTGGTATCTAAAGGTGATTTCTAGAAATCTAAAAAAAGTAGCAAAAGAGTGCAAGCTATCTTCAATTTTTCTTTATCCTTAAAAAGAAAAGCCAAATTGAAGGTGGCTGTTTGAATTGGAGAGCAATGTTATTTTTGCTGATGGATGAGCAAAAAGTTGAGTACTACTGTTAACTATTTGCTGAGGCTGCTACTATAGAATGTATGTGTGTGGCTTGTGTCTTCTTTTGTGTAGTTTGCTTGGTTTGGAGTTCCTTTGGGAGCTGCTATCTGCTCTTGTTTCAACCTTTAGGTTGACTGTTTTTCTGTTAGCACTGTGTGACTACAGCTTCTGATGATGGTTTGTTGTTACTTCTGTGTCCTGTGATGTATGTTGGCTTAGTATGTTGCTGCTATGCTGCTGAGTGAGGTCTAGTATCCAATGTTTCAATATGGCTAGGGGTGTCCATGATGATTGCTGTAGTTGCAATAGATTGAGCACCAAAGGTGCTAATACCACACCTTACAACTGCATCAATGATCTGGACCATTTCAAGCAGTTTATAGTGATGAGTAGGATGCTGAGTTCAATGTAGGAGATGGTGCTTGTGTTGCTGCTATTTTGCTTCTTTATGGTTCTGTGATCTTCTATATTAGATTCTGCATGTTGCTTCTGTGGATGTGCATCTGTGGCATATTCTTGCTGTTGGCTCAAAACGTTCACCTTTCTATTTATGTGTCTTTGTGTGTTGTTTAAGTTCCAGTGGTGTATTGTAACAGGGAGGATTCATGGTGATTGCTGTAATTGCAAGAGATGGAGCACCATTAGTGCTAATACCACACCTTGCAATTGCAGCAATAACCTGGACCATAGCGAGTTATCTGCTGTGATGTGGTAGTTGTTGAGTTCAGTGGTATCTTGCTGCTGCTAATGTAGGTATTTGTTGCTGACTTGGTTGGTGTTCAGACAAAATGCCATAGCAGCAATGGAGATGCTGCATATGGCTTCTACTGTGGTATACTGATTCCAGGAATGTATCATGATGGATATAGCCCTGTGTTGTTGATACTGCTCTGTGTAGCTGCTGTATCATTGCTTCTGCTACTGCTGTGTTGCTGTTGAAGAGTGTATCTTGAGGGTCCAGCCTAGATGCCAGTGTAGCAATGGGATACACTTTGCTTCTTTAGCAATAGGCCGGCCTCAAGGATGTATCTGAGTGAGTAGAAAGATGAGCTGTGGATGCTGTCTTAAATGATTGCTGTGTATTTGGAGGATTCTCTTCTGCTGCTGTGTTCCTACTATGGCAATGCAAAGCCAGAGTTGAGTATTGGTAGTGAACTGCTCCCAGGATTGATATTGTGTCATTGTGTGAATTTCTTCTGCTGCTGCTATGGTTGTGCACTGCAGCATAATTTTGGGGTTTAGTGTGTTCTGCAGTTGAGCTATGTTGGGAGTGTTACTGGTTTCTTTTGGGGTGTCTCTATTAGTGCCTTTTGCTTCATGTTGATGCTATGGGTATGCAGAATGGTGCTACTGTTGCTGTGATCCATTTGTTGTTTGTGGCTGTGCATTTGCTGACAGTGCTTAGGGTGATTGGGATCCAGTGTGCTAGTTAAAAAGGGGACGGAAAGAGTGTTTCTCCCCATTGCTTTTTCAACAGTAGATTGGATCCATTCAGTGATTTGTATTTCATGTGGATGGCTGTTGATTGAACTCAATGTGATGATATTGATTTCCTGTTGATGACAGCTCAGATCTTCAAAGTTTCCTGCAAAAGAAAATATCTTGTTAGCATGAATCCAGTGTTGCACTTCCTCCTCAGTACAATGGCATCCCAGTGTGCCTTCAAACAGTAGAAAATGAGTTCCTGCATCCTCATGATCTTTTCTAGGCTTCTTGCTGATGTTTTGCTTTGCCCTCCATTATACCTGTAATATTAACAAAAATGTTAGGAGATTGTTGAGGTCATTGTTTGATCTCAAGTTTACAGTAAAGATCCATTGTGGACTTCTTGAGGTATGTAGTTGAGATCCTGCAGCCTTCTCTGTAGAGTATTTCATTTTTCCACTCATCTCCTTTCTTCTTGGTTGGTTTAATTCCCTCTGTTTCCTACACCTTTACTCTCAGATAAGGGCATTAACTTTTATCACTATTAACCAACCTTCTACTTTGTGTGTCTAGTTCACCAAAGCACTGGCAATCAATAGGACCAAAATCTAGGGCATAGTTTGCAATATGGTCTGCCAATTTGTTACCTTCCCTGAATGTGTGTTCAATTGTTGCATTGCATCTTGTCATCAATTCCTTGATTTCTGCAACAGTTTCCTGGATGGACCAAGGTACTCTCCATTCTCCCTTTATGCTCTTCATTAGCATCATAGAATCGGTGTGAAGGTCAATTAGAAAGTGTTCATTATGGATAAAGAATCTCAAGGCTTCCACCATTGCTTGTGCCTCAGCTTCAGTGTTTGTGCTCTCTTTGATCTCCTTACTGTAGGCATGTATTACATATTCCTCAGAAAAAAGCCAATGGAGCTTTTACCTGGGTTGCCCCTGGAGGTGCCATCTGTGTTGACTTTGATCCTCCCTTGTTGGGGAATTCCCAGATCACCTTAGTGTAATTCAAGGTGAGAGTGTATTGTTCCATCATACAGATTATATCTGGCCATTTCTGGGGGATGTTTTGAATTCCTGGCTTTCTGAATTTAATAAGCATTTGGAGAGTAGAAGTAATTTGATAGATGACTCTGTTGATTGTGACTGTGTCCCCATATTTGTAGCTATTTCTTCTTTTCCACAGCTCCCATATGATCACTGGTAGGGCTTGCATAATTGGTTTCATCCTATTGACAACCTCTGTAGTCCAACATTTGATCACTGCTTGGTGCAAAGTAATGCCTTGTACATCAATTCATGCGTTGCCAAGAAAGTATCTCCATACTTTACTTGCAGCATATGATGTGAAGGAAAGGTCTTGTCTTGTCTCTTCCTGTGGTTCTGTACAACACCAGTACTTAGAAGCCATGTGAAATCCCAATTTTTTGAAATAGTCATCCAGTGGTAGTCTGTTTCTCCGGACTTTCCACATAAAGGAAATTTTGAATGGCAATCCTTGCACCCATATGTTTCTATATGCATTAGCAGGATGCTTCCTCTTCCTCAGGTATTCCCAGGTTTTCTTGATAGTGAATTCACCTCTGGTTTCAAGCATCTATACTGGTTCATCAAGCACACCTGCAACATTTGGTGGTTTGATGTTGTTTAGTATGTGTGCAGCAAGATCGTTTGGTAAAATCTCTTTGATCTTCTCTTCATTCCAATGATCCTCTTCTATTACATCCTGTATGTTCTGTACAGACTCATCACATATGAAGTCAGGAGGGGTAACAAAATATAAGGTTCCCAGTCCTGTCCAATTTTTGAACCAGAATAGTGGAGACCCCATTTTAGGTTGCCAGAGTATTTGGTCTTCTAGAATGCTTCTGTATTCAATCATTTTCTTCCAAATGTGTGATCCACCTCACCAAGGAACAATTATTGGATTAAGTTTTTTTCAATACTTTTGGCTCATGAAAGCACTCCATAAACTTGGTTTTGTTATGAAGTTCCACCATAGTTTGTAGAACAAAGCTGTAGACATGTCATGTAGGGATCTGAAACCTGCACCCCCTTCCTCACATGGCAAGCATAAAGTATTCCATGATGCCCAGTGCCTTCTTGGATTTCAAACAGAATTGCACCAGAAGAATTGTGCAATTAATTTGTTCCCGATAAGGAATTAAGGTTGATCTTCAGAAGATTGTAGCTCCGAAGAATTGTCCTAGACCTACAACTCCAACAAAGATTTGCAGTTTCTTAGGCTTAGCGGGGTATTACAGGAAATTTGTAGAGGGGTTCTCCACTCTTGCCTCTCCATTGACTAAATTGACGCAGAAGGCAGTTAAGTTTCAACGGTCATATGCTTGTGAAAGAAGCTTCCAAGAGTTGAAATCATGATTGACTACGGCACCGGTGTTGACTCTACCAGAGGGTACACATGGGCTTGTGGTAAATTGTGATACTTCAAGGATCGGATTTTGGTGTGTATTAATGCAACATGGCAAGGTGATAGCTTACGCTTCTAGGCAACTCAAGAATCATGAAAAGAGCTATCTAACACATGATTTCGAGCTTGCGGCGGTGGTATTTGCATTGAGGATTTGGCGTCATTACTTGTATGGGGTCCATTTGGATATATGCACAAACCATAATAGGCTTTAATATATTTTCAAATAGAAGGAATTGAATCTAAGGCAGAGAAGA
Organism: Nicotiana obtusifolia; assembly: GCA_002018475.1. NCBI lineage: Eukaryota > Viridiplantae > Streptophyta > Magnoliopsida > Solanales > Solanaceae > Nicotiana > Nicotiana obtusifolia. The sequence continues at coordinate 34,130 of MCJB01049209.1, forward strand.
TGGCTTGAGCTACTCAAGGATTACGACATCAATATCCTATATCATCCGAGGAAGGCTAATGTTGTGGCGGATGCTCTTAGCCGGAAATATATGGGTAGTTTGGCTCACTTGGAGGCATATCAAAAGCCGTTGGCCCAAGGAGATTCATCAGTTTTCTATTTTGGGAGTTCTTCTTGCGGACTCTATTGAAGGAGGGATGATTGTGCAAAATATGGCTGAATCATCACTTGTGGTGAAAGTCAAGGAAAAGCAATACAACGACCCATGGTTGGTACAATTGAAGGAGGAAATTCATAAACATAAGACCATGGCCTTTTCTCTTGGCATGGATGATGTTACACTAAGGTACCATGGGCGACTACGTGTTCTAAATGTAGATAGTCTCCGGGAAAGAATCATGATCGAGGCTCACACTTCTAGGCATTCCGTGCACCCGGGCTCTACAAAGATGTATCATGATCTTAGGGAAGTCTACTGGTGGAATGATATGAAGAGGAATATACGCACTTTGTGGCAAGATATCCAAATTATCAGCAAGTGAAGGCCGAGCACCAAAGGCCGGGTGGGTTGGCACAGAACATAGAAATTCCAATCTGGAAGTGGGAGATGTCAATATGGACTTTGTGGCGGGACTACCTCTTATGCCTCGCAAGTTCAACTCCATTTGGGAGATTGTGGATCAACTCACGAAATCAGCTCACTTCTTATCTATTAAGGCTACTGAGACAACAAAACACTATGCTGAGTTGTATATCAAGGAAATAGTTAGGTTGCAAAGCACTCCATTTTCTATTATATCAGATCGAGAGGCATAATTCACGGCTAATTTTCGGAAGAAACTTCAGCAAGGGTTGGGTACTCAGGTGAATCTTCGTACAACCTTTCACCCGCAAACTGACGGGCAGGCAGAGTGGACTATTCAGATGCTCGAGAATATGTTGAGTGCTTGTGTTTTTGGCTTCAAGGGTAGCTGGGGTGATCATTTTTCGCTTATAGAGTTTGCCTACAATAACAGTTATCATGCTAGCATTTAGATGGCACCGTTCGAGGCTCTATATGGTAGGAGATGTAGATCTCCCATTGGGTGGTTCAAGATTTGGGAAGCGGAGTTGATAGGGCCAGACTTCATGCATTAGGCTATGGAAAAGGTTTAGATCATGAAGGAGCGGTTAAAAACTAGTCAGAGTCATCAGAAGTCATATTCAAATGTGTGTCGCAGGGATTTGGAGTTTAAAGAGGATGATTGGGTATTCTTGAAGGTTTCCCCTATAAAGGGTATAATGCGGTTTGGTAAGAAAGGGAAATTGATTCCAAGGTATGTCGGACCGTACAGAATCATTCAGAGGATTGGTCATGTGGCTTATAGGCTAGAACTATCTCCAGAGATGTCTTTAGTGCACCTGATGTTTCATGTATCCATGTTGAAAAAGGTGGTTGGAGATCCGTCGCTTATTATTCCGGTTGAGACTATTGAGGTTATTGAAGAATTGACTTATGAAGAAATTCTAGTTGCCATTCTTGATAGGCAAGTTCAAAAATTGAGGAACAAAGAAATTGTCTCCGTGAATGTGTTATGGCGAAGCCAACTAGTCGAAGAGGCCACCTGGGAGGCCGAGGAAAAGATGAAGAAGAATTACCCTCATTTGTTTGAATAGCTATGTAATCAACTCTATGAAATTGTTCCATGTGAATTATGTATCATATGTACAGTTGATGTTAAGGGTGTTCCTTTTTGGTAATATATTGCTTGTGAGGCCACGGTTGGCGTTGTTTTTATGCTATGTTGCATTATTGGTTCATGTATATGTTGTTAAGGTTGGTTTCTGGGTTCTCTGTTAGATGGATAGGCCCAGTTAGAAGGGAAACTCTGACAATTTTTTGGAAATTTAGGGAGTTAGTAAAAAATTTGGAACAACTATGTTACAACCCATAATTGCGTACGTTGGATTGTGCCGCAAGATAGTCTACACATAAGGGCCTAAGAACTGGAAAAGAGATCAAAAAGTCAAGAAAATAGCAAAAGGCTTCACAAAGCTGGGTATGCTACCGCAAAACCCTCACGCGAGCCACATTTTCTCACGCTGAAATCGCAGATCAACGCAGATTTCTGGATAAAGATCAATGCCAGAAATGCGGTCATAAGTGCGGTCACATTTCTAAAATGCGAACCGCATATCGTACCTGATGTATCGCACACTGAAACAGATTTCTGGGCAGAAATCTACGTCAGGAATGCGGTCGCATTTTCAAAATGCGGACGCAAATCAGACCTCCTATGTCGCAGAATGAGACGGATTTCTGGGTTGAGATTCGTGTCAAGAATGCAAACCGCATGTTGGTTCAGCGACATAAATGCGATCGCAGATTGGTAGGCGACAGGCACGTGCGTCACTTATTTGCCAAATTAAAGGACAAGAATATAAGTTCCAAAGTCGGTTAGGAGAGGACCTTTAGAAGGAGTATAAACCCAGTTACTTCACCCTTATTTCAAACCTTAAAAACCAAAGAGAGCCCCTGCAACCCTTCTAAAAAAAAAATATTCCACACAAGCCCTAATCAATTTCCCTCTCTTTCAAGTTTTAATTAGGGGAAAGAAATCTAGAGATTGAAGAACTAAGGAAAGGCCCTAACCGACTTTTCCTCTCCTTCAAGCCCCAATTGGGAGTAAAACCTAGGGGTTGAAGAACCAAGGAAGAGGGCTAAGTTATCCAACAAGCGAGGTAAGTTACTGCCCTCCTTCATACTTCCTTTCTCCTAGAAATTCTTGGAAAAAATTTTCTATGCATATAAGAACTCACGGGATGGTGATTGGAAGCCGTGGGTTCAAGTTATTTACTGGTAGTGGACTGGGTGTGGTTTGTTTTGGCTTGCTGTTGGGCTGCATGTTTTACTACTATTTTTGTGGAGTTTTGGAGGAAGAAGGGTGTAGAAAAACACCATATAAATTTAGGGTTGTGGTTAATAATAGCTATAACGCTTAAAGGGTAACAATAGAATCGTTCTTTCATTGTAGACTAAGGAGTTGTGACAGTTGCATGGCTTGAGATTGGTGCAGTATATACCAGGTGTGTGAGACCGTCCCTTTCTTTCTTTTGCACGACTCTAATTATACATAATGCAATGAACAAGCCCCCAAAGATGCTCTACTCTTAGAAGCTAGGAGTGCTTATATTGTTTCTCCTCTTATGAGAGGATTGATGTGTGTTGTTTCTTCGACCTTACGTCATTTGAAAGGTTCAGAAAGTGTGATTCCTATGAGTCCAACATGTATTATCTATTTTACTCTACCTAGTATGACACCTATTGTGCAACTATACATATGTATATGTTTTACTCTATTTCGTCACGCTATAATCGACAGCTATTTTACTCTATCGAGCCGCGCTATAGTCGGCCGGGTACGACACCTATTGTGCATCCACTGATCAGTGGGGTATGAGGATGATGAGGCCCACAGAGGCGTATGTATATGATGATGATGAGGCCCACAGAGGCGTATATATTTATATATGATGATCGTAAAAAGGATACATGTATATGCATATGCACATCAGGCATTTCATGTTTAGTCGCCCTCAAAGGCTCTCAGATGGTACAGGTTGTATTTTTCTTATCCCGACGCATAATACTGTTCTTATATAATGTTTTCCTGTCTTACATACTCAGTACCTTATCCATACTGATGCCCTTTTATCTGTGGACGCTGCATGTCGTGCTGTAGGTCCGGACAGACACATAGACGAGGCTCCCCCACCACAGTAGGCTGCCTAGTTCCGGGGATATTGGCGAGATCCATCCTTCGGACTTGCCGTGGTCTTGGTATGCATTTTGTCATAGGCATTTTGAGTATGTCGGGGCCCTGTTCCGACATAGGTTGCATTACTTATCTTCTTATAGAGGCTCATAGACAAGGGGTTGACATATGTATAGTGAGATTGCCTTGTCGGCAAATGTATTTTTTTTGTATAGTTTTTGCATTGCAGCCTTGTTGGCCATATTATATATGTATGTACATGTTATTATTGGAAAGCTCAAGCTGATTATGATTATTGTCTGCTAATTACACTAGCCTCGTCAGTCCTTATAGACAATAAGAGAGGTTTGATGAAAGGTACGTCGGCACTCGGCGAGTACGGTCCGGGTGCCCGTCACGGCCCTCTGGCCTGGGTCGTGAAAAACTTGGTATCAGAGCAGGTCTGTCCTAGGAATTGTCTATGAGCCGTGTCTAGTAGATTCTTGATTATGGATGTGTAGCGCGCCACATTTATAATAAGGAGGCTGCCTGACATTTAGGGTTGTTACTCTGTTCCTAAATCTAGATCGTGCGTAGAGTTGAGTCATAAGTGTCCGTCCCTAACATTTGCCTTGTTTTCCTACAGCGATGCCTTTGACTAGGAAGCAAACAACTAATAGACGGCTTGGTACAGATGCGGAAGAGGGTACCAGTCAAGTGCCCCCAGCTAGAGAAGGCCAAAGTGAGCCTCTGAGTGAGATCCCGTCTCGGACCTCATCTACTCCGCCTTCCCCAGAGGACATTAGAAGCCACCAAGTATCTCCAGTTCCTCTATCTGGTACTACAGGACAAGACTTGCGGACTGCGGTACAGTTGTTGACTAGCTTGGTAGCTTCTCAGACTCAGAAGCAGAATACCGGTGCTGCTGATAGACCGGCTAGTGCCAGATGATGCAAATAAATTTGATCAAGTGTTGTCAATGCCATCTATGAACAAGACAAGAAAAGGCGTTGGTTAGCCTTGGAGAAGATCCAAGCGTCCATAAATCTTGCTATGGACGAATATTATGTTGAAGATGTATATTTGTGTTTATGTTGTATTATTATGTAGTTATTGAAGACATTAATTCTTATTTGTTTGGTCCTGCGTGACTATTCTTTAAATTAGCCAAATTGTGGCCTTTTTGTTAATTAGTTGTTTCCTAGTTGATTTAGGTTAACTAGTTATTCTTTTCCTAGTTGATTTAGGTTAACTAGTTATTCTTTTCCTAGTTGATTTAGGTAAAGGCTCATTCTATATAAGCCTAAACACTTCATTATTTTGATACATTTTGACATTATTATCAATCAAAAACCGGCAGCACATTGCTCCCAAAATCGTGTGAATTAACTTGTCCAATTTTGGTGTGATTCAAAATTGAACTTGTTCCTTTGTTTGATCGAACAGTTTGCAAGACCATCGTTGTCTTGAGGGTTGTTCGTATAGTATAGGTACTCCGTGACTTCATCAAGAAGGTAAGTAGACTAGCTCCTACTTGTTGTCTTGATAGTTCATTGAGCGTCTTACTTCTATCTTTTATTTTCTTGTTTCCGCTTTTTTATATTGCATCAGTTGGTATCAAAATAATGAAGTGTTTAGGCTTATATAGAATGAGCCTTTACCTAAATCAACTAGGAAAAGAATAACTAGTTAACCTAAATCAACTAGGAAAAGAATAACTAGTTAACCTAAATCAACTAGGAAAAGAATAACTAGTTAACCTAAATCAACTAGGAAACAACTAATTAACAAAAAGGCCACAATTTGGCTAATTTAAAGAATAGTCACGCAGGACCAAACAAATAAGAACTAATGTCTTCAATAACTACATAATAATACAACATAAACACAAATATACATCTTCAACATAAGATTCATCCATAGCAAGATTTATGGACGCTTGGATCTTCTCCAAGGCTAACCAACGCCTTTTCTTGTCTTGTTCATAGATGGCATTGACAACACTTGATCAAATTTATTTGCATCACCAGAGTTCGGGATTTTATTAATCTAGATCCTCTAGTGTTTACCAGGTCAGACCCCAAGGAGAACCTACAGAATTTTATTGACCAGGTTCATCGCACACTGCGGGTTATGCATGCTAGTGATACGGAGGTAGTAGAGTTGGCTTCTTATCGGTTACGGGATTTAGCAGTTTTCTGGTATGATAGTTGGGAAAGATCCAGGGGTCCGAATGCTTCCCCACCTGTGTGGAAAGAATTTTTAGAGCGTTTCTTCGTCACTACCTGCCAGTTGAGGTTTGACGAGCCAGAGCTGATAAGTTCTTGAACCTTAGACAAGGTAACATGAGTGTGCGAGTGTACAGTATGCAGTTTGATTCCCTGGCAAGGTATGCTCCCCACATGGTGGCCGAGATGAGTGATTGGGTTTATTTGTTTGTGAACGGATTGGGACCACATCTGATAAATGAGTGCGCGATAGCCTCCTTGATAGAGGGCATGGATATTTCTCGTATTCAGGCTTATGCCTAGACCCTAGAGGATCGTAAGCGCCAGCAGAGGACAGATAGGGAGCAGGATAGGAGCTAGCATAAGAGGACGAGATTTGCAGGGTATTCTGGTGACTTCAGAAGTAGTGTCAGACCCCAGCTTTCGAGGAGTTCGGCGCCACCTGTAGCTAGTGCCTCTCCACAGTTTCAGAGACCTTGATATGATCGACTTACCTATTCGGGTCCAGGTCGGAATTCGCGGGCATCAGGCTCGCAACATCACAGGGATACTAGTCAGACGAGGGCCCTAACACCACGTTGTGATCAGTGCGGCAAGGCTCATTTTGGACTATGTCATCGCGGTTTCGATGTATGCTATTCTTGTGGAAAGCCTGGCCATATAAGACGGGATTGTCCTAATAGAGGAGGTGATGGTATGGTTCAGCCGACTGGATCTGCGTCTGGTTCTTCCTCATCAGTTCGACCTCCAGCACAGGGTTTCGAGCAGTTGACAGGTCGTGGTAGGGGTAGAGGTGCAGTGCCGAGTCCGAGTGGTACTCAAAATTGAATTTATGCTCTAGCAGGTCAGCAGGATCACGAGTCATCTTCGGATGTTGTTACAGGTATACTATCTGTATTTTCATATGATGTATATGCGTTGATTGATCCGGGATCTACATTATCATATGTTACACCCCTTGTTGCTGATAAGTTTGGCGTCGAACCTGAATTAATAAGTAAACCATTTGCGGTATCTACTCCAATAGGAGATTCTATAGTTGTTAGGAGGGTATATAGAGGTTGCACCGTGACGATTTGTAGTCTCCAAACCTCGGCGAATTTATTTGAGTTAGCAATGGTTGATTTCGGTGTGATAATGGGAATGGACTGGTTAGCCTCATGCTATGCAAATGTTGATTGTCGTACGAAGATGGTTAGATTTAAATTTCCTAGTGAACCCATCATTGAATGGAAGGGGAATATTGTTTCGCCGAAAGGTAGGTTTATTTCCTATCTTAAGGCAAGGAAGATGATCTCAAAGGGGTACATTTATCATCTCGTTCGCATTATGGATGAGGAGGTAAAACCGCCTACTCTACGATCAATTCCCGTAGTCAATGAATTTCCAGATGAACTCCCAGGTCTTCCTCCTGAAAGGGAGATTGAGTTTAGCATTGATGTCTTGCCCGACACTCACCCGATTTCTATCCCTCCATACAGAATGGCCCCGGCAGAGTTGCGAGAGTTGAAAGTGCAGTTGAAGGACTTGCTGGATAAGGGCTTCATTAGACCTAGCACTTCACCTTGGGGTGCGCCAGTCTTGTTTTTGCGGAAGAAAGACGGGTCGTTGAGGATGTGTATCGATTATCGACAGTTGAATAAGGTTACTATAAAGAATAAATATCCACTTCCAAGGATTGACGACCTGTTCGACCAACTTCAGGGTGCCAAATATTTTTCCAAGATCGACCTACGTTCAGGGTATTTTCAGGTGAGGATCAAGGAGAAGGATATTCCAAAAACAGCCTTTCGGACAAGATATGGGCATTTCGAGTTCTTGGTGATGTCGTTCGGGCTAACAAATGCCCTGACAGCTTTTATGGATCTCATGAACACCGTATTCAGGCCTTATCTTGATGTGTTCGTGATTGTATTCATTGATGACATTCTAGTGTATTCCCGTTCAGAGACAGAACATACGGGCCACTTGCAGATAGTATTACAGACCCTTTGGGATCGCAAGTTATACGCGAAGCTCTCCAAATGTGAATATGGCTAAACTCAGTAGCATTCATAGGCCATGTGATATATGACGAGGGTATTAGTATCGACACTCAGAAGATCGATGCAGTGAAGAGTTGGCCAAGACCCACAACACCGTCAGAAGTCTGCAGCTTTTTAGGGCTAGCAGGATATTATAGGAGGTTTGTAGAAGGGTTTTCCTCTATATCAGCACGATTGACTAAGTTAACATAGAAAGCTACCAAATTAGAATCGGTTGATCTCCACACCAGTGCTTACCCTCCCAGAGGGAACAGAAGGGTATGTGGTATATTGTGATGCTTCAGGTGTAGGTTTGGGGTGCGTATTGATGCAACGTGGGAAGGTGATTGCTTATGCGTCAAGACAATTGAAGAGGCATGAAAAGAATTATCCAACTCATGATTTGGAATTGGCTGCTGTGATATATGCTTTGAAAATATGGCGGCACTACTTATACAACGTCCATGTTGACATCTACACAGATCACCAGAGTTTGCAATATATCTTTAGTCAGAAGGAGTTGAATTTGAGATAGCGACGTTGGCTCGAATTACTGAAAGACTACGATGTCGAGATATTGTATCATCCAGGTAAAGCCAATGTTCTGGCAGACGCTCTCAGTCGTAAGTCAATGGGAAGCTTAGTACACATTGAAGCAGGTAGATGGGGGTTGACTAAAGAGCTTCATCAGCTAGCCAACATGAGAATCAGATTATTAGACTCTGAGGATGGAGGTGTTACTGTGCATAATACATCAGAATCATCTCTCGTAACCGAGGTAAAAGCACGGTAGTATGAAGACCCTAACTTGGTACAATAGAGAGAGGGCATAAGTAGGGAAAAATTTCAGCTTTTGAGATCGGAGGGGGATGGAACACTAAGATACCGGGACCGATTATGTGTGCCGAATGTGGCGGGGTTGCGAGAGAAGATTATGAAGGAAATTCATTAGTCCCGATATTCCATCCATCCCGGCTCGACAAAGATGTATCACGATGTCAAAGAGCAGTATTGGTGGGATAGCATGAAGAAGTCTATTGTAGAATTTGTAGCCTAGTGTCCTAATTGTCAACAGGTAAAGATAGAACATCAGAAACCCGGTGGATTGCTTCAGAATATAGAAATTCCAACCTGAAAATAGGAGGTGATTAATATGGACTTCATTATTGGATTACCTCGCTCTTCATAAGTTTGACTCCATCTGGGTGATAGTTGATCGACTTACAAAATGTGCCCATTTTCTGCCAGTTAAGCCTACACAGCTGAAGACTATGCGAAGCTGTATATTAAGGAGATTGTTAGGCTTCATGGTGTGCCGGTGTCTATTATATCAGACCGAGGAGCTCAATTTACGGCGAACTTTTGGAGGTCTTTTTAGAAGGGTTTGGGCACACAGGTGAATCTCAACACGGCTTTTCATCTACCGACTAACGGACAAGCTGAACGTACTATTCGGACACTAGAAGATATGCTGCAGCATGTGTTCTAGATTTTAAGGGAAATTAGGATGACCATCTTCCACTCATAGAATTTGCCTACAATAATAGCTACCACTCTAGTATTAAGATGGCCCCATACGAGGCACTATACGGGAGGAGATGTAGATCACCAGTTGGATGGTTCGAAGTCGGTGAAACTGAGTTATATGGGCCAGATTTGATCCACCAAGCCATCGAGAAGGTGAAGGTGATACAGGAACGATTGAAGACGGCACAAAGCAGGCAAAAGTCCTATTCTGATGTCCGACGTCATGATCTGGAGTTTGAAGTTGGTGATTGGGTGTTCCTGAAGGTCTCACCAACAAAGGGTGTCATGCATTTTGGGAAGAAAGGTAAGCTGAGTCCAAGGTAAATCGGTCCGTATAAATTTTTTCGATGAATTGGACGTGTGGCTTATGAGTTAGAACTGCCATCCGAATTGGAACTTGTCCATCCGGTATTCCATGTATCTATGTTAAGGAAATGTATTGGAGACCCTTCTCGAGTCGTCCCTATCAAAGATGTACAAATTACAGAGGATCTATCATATGAAGAAGTGCCAGTGGCTATACTAGACCGACAAGTCTGCAAGATAAGAACAAAGGATGTAGCTTCCGTTAAGGTATTGTGGAGGAACAAACATACGGAAGAAATGACATGGGAAGCAGAGGAGGAGATGAAGTCTAGATACCCTTACCTGTTCCAGAATGGAGATAATGAGGGTGCCGGGAGAACGCAGGACGCATTAAAGGGAGAAACGTCTTTACGAGGTAAGCAATAACTTGAGAATACTCTTTCTTAGTACAAAATAGTAATATGCAGATAATGTACATGTCCATAAGTTTGCATACTCTTGTAGGACCGTACGTTGAGTTAAATGCTCGCAAGTTCGTCCTCTATTGATGAGGGAAACTCGGCCGAAATCCACAATGAGTAAAATCCCCCTTACATTCGAGGACGAATGTTCTTAAGGGGGGGAGAGTGTTACAATCCATAATTGCGTACGTTAGATTGCGTCGTAAGATAGTCTACATATAAGGGCCTAAGAACCGGAAAGAGTTCAAAATGTCAAGAAAAGAGCAAAAGGCTTCGCAAAGCTAGGTATGCTACCGCAAAACCCTCACGCGAGCCGCATTTTCTCACGCTGAAATCACAGACCAAAGCAGATTTCTAGACAAAGATCAATGCCATAAATGCAGTCAGAAGTGCTGTCGCATTTCTAAAATGCGAACCGCATACCGTACCTAATGTATCGCACACTGAAACAGATTTCTGGGCAGAAATCTATGTCAGGAATGCGGTCAGTATGCGGTCGCATTCTAACAATTTGGCTTTCATGTGCAGGGTGCAGGACCTTTCAGAGTTGCAGGACATGGATTACAGGAAAGCTGGAAAAATGCCCCCCCCCCCCC
>MCJB01049209.1:45024-77221 GCA_002018475.1 Nicotiana obtusifolia
GCCCCCCCCCCCCCCACAGAGCACAACTATGTTAACAAACAGGAACAGAGGCTACATAAGCTCACAGAACACTCAATTGCAGCAACTTCATACACACTCTACAGCCTCCTGGATAGTTTTGTAGGGACTCTGCAGAAGCATAGACATCAAAAACCACCAAACTGAGCAGTCAGTCAAGGTCAGTAGCACCAGAGATGGGCTGGTAGGAATAACATCCAACTCACAGGATGCTCAACTACAGCAACCTCAACCAACATTGCAGGGATATTGCAGAAGCACTGACAGCAGAAGACAACCTGAATAGCTAAAGGAAACCAGAAATATCAGAGGTAGCAATAATGTTTCCAGAGAGATTAGCAGCATCAATGAAAGACCAGTGATGAAATTGAAGCAGCAATCTTTTGGCTGCATCAGCAGCAATTTCATAAACCTTGTTACGGAAAGATTTGCACGACTGCAGTAAAGGATTAAAAAGATGCAAGAACAGCAGAAATGTACCTTCCAGCAAAAAATCATTGAAAATAACAGCACCAAAGCAAGCAACACCAGTGGCAACACCAGAGCTAGACAAAGAACAGAACTCAAACAGCAGTCAGTTTGTTACAGCAACAGCAGACATGTCACTAACAATGGCACCAAAACTAGACAGGATATGATCATTCCACAAGTGTAACAAATACTGAAAAGGGCACAATCGCAACAAAAATCCAATTCATAGCAGGTACCAACAAGGCAGGAAAACTTTTTTTGTATAGCTGACCTAGGAAAACTTGTACACACGACTGCCTACTGCAAAAGGGGCAATCGTCACAATACAATAGGTCTAACCACTTATTATTACCTAGGTACTTATAGTCAATGCTCTAGGATGACAATATACATGTACCTTTTTTGCGGAGGTAAGGTTCATGGCCCCCTCCTTTTTGTACTATTTTGTTAATTAATAAATACTATATTTACCAAAAAAAAAAGTATGCGGTCGCATTTTCAAAATGCGGACCGCAAATCAGACCTCCTATGTCGCAGAATGAGACATATTTCTGGGCTGAGATTCGCGTCCAGAATGCGAACCGCATGTTGGTTCTGCGACGTAAATGCGATCGTAGATTTGTAGGCTACAGGCACGTGCGTTACTTATTTGCCAAATTAAAGGACAAGAATATAAGTTCCAAAGTCGGTCAGGAAAGGACCTTTAAAAGGAGTATAAACCCAGTTACTTCACCCTTATTTCAAACCTTAAAAACCAAAGAGAGCCCCTGCAACCCTTCTCAAAAAAAAAAATCCCACACAAGCCCTAATCAATTTCCCTCTCTTTCAAATATTAATTGGGGGAAAGAAATCTAGAGATTGAAGAACTAAGGAAAGGCCCTAACCGATTTTCCCTCTCTTTCAAGCCCCAATTGGGAGTAAAACGTAGGGGTTGAAGGACCAAGGAAGAGGGCTAAGTAATCCAACAGGCGAGGTAAATTACTGCCCTCCTTCATACATCCTTTCTCCTGGAAATTCTTGGAAAATTCGTTCTATGCATGTAAGAACTCACGAGATGGTGATTGGAAGCCGTGGGTTCAAGTTATTTATTGGTAGTGGGCTGGGTGTGGTTTGTTTTGGCTTGCTGTTGGGCTGCATGTTTTACTACTATTTTTGTGGAGTATTGGAGGAAGAAGGGTATAGAGAAACACCATATAAATTTAGGGGTGTGGTTAATAATAGCTATAACACTTAAAGGGTAACAATAGAAGCGTTCTTTCATTATAGACTAAGGAGTTGTGACAGTTGCATGGCTTGAGATTGGTGCAGTATATACCAGATATGTGAGACTGTCCCTTTCTTTCTTTTGCACGACTCTGATTATACATAATGCAATGAACGAGCTGAGCCCCCAAAGATGCTCTACTCTTAGAAGCTAGGAGTGCTTATATTGTTTCCCCTCTTATGAGAGGATTGATGTGTGTTGTTTCTTCGACCTTACATCATTTGAAAGGTTCAGAAAGTGTGATTCCTATGAGTCCAGCATGTATTATCTATTTTACTCTACCGAGCCGCGCTATAGTCGGCCGGGTATGGCACCTGATGTGCAACTATACATATGTATATGTTTTACTCTATTTAGTCGCGCTATAGTCGACAGCTATTTTACTCTACCGAGCCGCGCTATAGTCGGTCGGGTACGACACCTATTGTGCAACCACTAATCAGTTGGGTTTGAGGATGATGAGGCCCACAGAGGCGTATGTATATGATGATGATGAGGCCCATAGAGGGGTATATATATATATATGATGATTTTAAAATGGATACATGTATATGCATATGCACATCAGGCATTTCATGTTTAGTCACCCTCAAAGGCTCTCAGATGGTATAGGTTATATGTTTCTTATCCCGACGCATAATACTGTTCTTATATAATGTTTTCCTGTCTTACATACTCAGTACCTTATTCGTACTGACGTCCTTTTATCTGTGGACGCTGCATGTCGTGCTGCAGGTCCGGACAGACACATAGATGAGGCTCCCCCACCACAATAGGCTACCCAGTTCAGCGGATATTGGCGAGATCCATCCTTCGGACTTGCCGTGGTCTTGGTATACATTTTGTCATAGGCATTTTGGGTATGTCGGGGCCCTGTTCCGACACAGGTTGCATTACTTATCTTCCTGTAGAGGCTCATAGACAAGGGGTTGACTTATGTATAGTGAGATTGCCTTGTCGGCAAATGTATTTTGTTGTACAGTTTTTGCATTGTAGCCTTGTTGGCCATATTATATATGTCTTTACATGTTATTATCGGAAAGCTCGAGCTGATTATGATTATTGTCTGCTAATTACACTAGCCTCGTCGATCCTTATAGACAATAAGAGATGTTTGATGAAAGGTACGTCGGCACTCGGCGAGTAAGGTCCGGGTGCCCGTCACGATCCTCCGGCCTGGGTCGTGACATACTGGTGTGTGGACTAGCAGCAGAGTCAGATTGGTTATTAATGGCGGATTTTGGCCCTCATTCGAGGACGAATGATCTTAAGCGGGGGAGGATGTTAGTCCCCCGTAAAATTTTACCTAAAACTCGGGGTTTCATGGTGCCGAGGTAGACTTAGGTTGAAGAATATTTTGGAAGTGCAGGGCGTTTCTGCGGTCCATTATGTGATCGCAGAACTGATCTGCGGACCACAGGTCTGTCGCAGACTAAGGCAGAAACTTGAGCTAATTTTAGGACCATTATGTGGTCCATTATGCGGTGGCATAATCATTTCACGGGCCACACAATTCATCGCAGGTCCAACTTAAAAATTTTCGGAGGCAAGTTCCGTGGCGCATTATGCGATCGCAAAATTGGTCTGCGGACCGCAGAGTGAAGCAGAAATGCCCTGTTTTGGAGGGCCATTATGCGGCCCATTTTGTGGGCCACAGAAACATTGTGCGATCGCATACGACCACGTATTTGCATCCGGGTTTCTTTTTTCTAATTTTTTTGACCCGACCTTATTTTGATATATCGAATGTAAAGTGCCGCTTTTGAAGCAAAAATCTGATATTTCTAGAGAGAGGGAGTGCCATAGAGTGAGAGGGGAAGTTCCTAAGCTTATCATTCATCAATTCTAGCGTCTTGAAGAATTCACAAGAAAAAAGTCACAAAGTCTTCATCCAAGTGGTAAGGGTGATTTATCACCTATGCACTGTGAAAAAGCTAAGAAATCTCATTCAAGGAAGAAGAGTTAGGAAGACAAGTTAAATGAGGAGACAAATATTCGACGACTACCTATGCGAGTGGCTAAGCAAAAGTAGGTTGGTCCAACCATGTCTACGAGATCCACCCGTTCAAGGAATAAAGCATGAATTTCAAATATATTTTGAAATGAGGGACGAGGAAGATATAGAGTGGCAAATTGAAGACATTACACGGCTGAAAAAGGAGGGACAAGAATCCAATTCTTACTACATTTTATTTTATCATTTTATTAGCATCATCTTATGTAATATCATTATAGAGTGTATTATAAACTCTATGATGATCATAGAATATTTGGTTCGTGCTAGTTCTTACTTTTTACATTCTTGCTAATAGTTAAGGACTTTTTTATGCCTCATTAGGATTTGTAAGGTAAGGTTAAGCTTAGTATGTGTTGCTTAGGTCCTATGCCCGTGGATATACCCACATGGCTACGAGATTATATGCCCTTGTAGACTTTGCCAGCAGCTATCCCATGACTCCTCTACATGAGGCTGCCATAAGGGTAATGTGAGGCGCACAGGAGTAATTATATAGCCAAGGCATAGAGGCAACATTACTACTAGAGCTTTTGTCCCACTTATTTGTACTAGTCCTTTGTGGCTTTGCTTTTATTATTTAGTTAATAGATTTAGCCCTAGGCATCTTGCCTAGTGGATTTTGCTAAAAAGAAAAAGAGGTAAGGTTCCCAAGCTTACCCTAGAAGCTCTGGCAATAGGGCGATAAGAGGTGACTGAAGGCGATTTTGTCGCAGAGCTCTCTTGCGCATCAATGGCGATGCCGGCCAACGCTACTCTGGCTGGCTTGCCTTACCTGACCATCTCCCCAACCCCAGCTACAACCTCGACCACTCCCCAGCCCCTAGATTACTCCCACATCCTAAAACCTTCGACATTGAACTCCGCGACACCTGCAAACCCTACATGGACAACCTATTGTCAAGTTCACAAAAGCAGAAATGAATCGCATGAACATAATCGAAGGGCTGCAGTACGCTATTCTGAGCAAGTTCTCATATGGCTGGCCAGACATGCAAGAATTGTGAATCATTCCAATACAGTGTGGAATCAAAGGTGAATGTAACGTAGGCTTCTTTAGAGATAAGCATGTTCTAATTAGATAGTCATTGTGGGAAGATTTTATCAAGATTACATCGAAAAGCACTTACTATCTCAAAGCTAAGGGTGCATATGACTACCAAATGCGTCAGCTAATTTGTGATGCTAAATTCAAGCTTGGAGAAGAAACGCCAATGGCAATGGTGTGGATATCATTCCCACATTTGCTGCTCACATACTTTGTAAAGGAATTTCTCTTCTCACTTGCTTCTGCTGTTGGAAAGCCACCACACCTAGATATGGCAACTATAAACAAGACAAGGCCTAGCTGTGCAAGAGTAAAGATGCTGTTTGATCTCCTATATGAATTGCCAAAGAAAGTTAAAATGGATATTGAAAATGAGGCTACTGGGGAAGTCAGAACAGAATGGGTTAAAATCCAGTATGATTTTATCCCTAAGTACTACAAACAATGCAAACTACAAGGTCATGACATGCTAGAGTGCTGGAAGCTGTATCTAGAACCACTATGCACAAACTCAGCAGAGCAACAGGAAGCAAAAAGAAACTTAGTGGAAGGTAGGAAGCAGCAAGGGAAGGAGACAACACCCTGATGATTCTGTCAAGTGGCAAAGTTGTTGGAAATGCAGGTCCTCAATGGAAGGAGGTCAAGGATAATCAAGTGCAAAATCAAACTAAATCAAGAAGTAATCAGACCAAATCTGGATTGGAAATGATACCAGTTTACAAGGTTGCTCAGCAACTTCAAACATCCAACAAATTTGCTATGCTGGATATGGAAAAAACAAGTGATAATGAGGACAACCAGTTGGAGTTCATTGAAGAAGCAGCTGGTCAAAAGATCACCCTTGCTCTCACATGCTCAGCACCACCCTTGCAACTAGTAGAGGAACCTACATGCTCTGTTGTAGCTACCCTCAATTCATCAGTAGCTGCAATCTTGAAAAGCAAGAACAACAAGAAAACAATAGGAACAGTGAACTTGCTGCATCTGCAGAACCAATGAAAAGCCTCAAAATTGCTGAAATGAACATCATGGAAGAATTTGCATATGAAGAAACACAACTGCATATAGGGAAAAGGAAAGAAATCACAAAGGAATCCACTTCCCAGTGGGTGCATAAAACTTCAACACAAATGTGGTTACCACCAACACCTCTCATCAAGATATTCCATCAGAAGATACTATTGTAGAGAAAGCAATGAGCAACAACAAGAAAGAAATCTCCAGATGTAGAATCAGAAATGAAGCTCGAGAAGCCACATGGAAGTCCTGGGAGATTATGGTCATATCCAATAGAAGAAGATTCAGAAGAAGGAGAAATACCAGAAGAAATGCAAAGTTAAGATGAGGTAGCTGGTGAGGCAATTGAGGAGGATTATCAAAGAGAAAATGGTACTGCAAATGCTACTGACACAGTAACAAAAAATAACAGCAAGGAGGAAAATAATCAACTGATGCTGAAAAACACCAGCCAAGGACAAGCCAACATTGCAGCTCATGAAGTAGAAGCCAAAATCACAATAGAGGCACAACTAACGGAGAAAGTAGGTTCAGACAATAAGAAGAATCAAGTTCAAGGAGAAAATGGAAAATTGGCTTCACTGGACCTAACCCTTTCAAGATCCAAAGAGATAAAACAATCAGCAATAACCAAACCAAAGAATCTTAGCATTGTAGCAGCAGTGGGAGATCAAACAGAATACAATGAACTCTATGGCAAAGATCTTGATGAAGAGTCTACTGCCCAGAACTTTCTAAAGGTTGCTAAACAAGGGGATCTCTCTCCAACACAGATAGCCAAGGTGAAATCAGCAGCCAAAGGTAGGAAGAAGCAAAACAAAGATCACAACTATGCCTCTGCAACAGGGGTTCAAACAAGAAGAGCTCTAACACACTCCAACAATCAATAATTGATGCAATCATATGGAATGTAAGATCAGTGAACACAATGAAGGCTTTTGAAAGGCTCATCACACTGCACAAAAAATATCACTTTGAATTCATTGGCATTCTAGAACCAATGGAGCAAGCAAGAAAGATGGACAAATACAGAAGGAAGATTGGCTTCTCTCAAGCTGTGGTTAATGTCTCCAACAAAATCTGGGCCTTCATTGATGACATGTATGAAACCACAATACTGTATGACATGGTACAACAACTAACTCTGAGGCTATTCCACACAGAAACACATGTGGAACTCCTTTTCACACTAGTATATGCTAAGTGTAATCCAATAGAGACAATAGAACTGTGGGACTCATTGCATGCTATGGCTCAAGACATGACAGTCCCATGGCCGGTAAGGAGGATTTCAATGTGATATGGGATGAAGAAGAAAAATTTGGGGGCCTACCTGTACCCCTCAATGAAGTAGATGACTTCAGACACTGCATCAACACTTGCAACCTAACTGAGCTGTGCTTCAAAGGCAGTATCTTCACATGGTGGAATGGCAAAGCAAAGGAAGATTGCATTTTCAAAAGGTTAGATAGATGCCTAGCTAATGCAGAATTCCAACAAACTTTTCCAAGGCTAGAGGTTACTCTTCTATCTAAGATTGGCTCAGACCGTAGTCCACTCTTATTAAAGTGTGACATTGAAGCAATGCCAATCAAGAAGCCATTCGAATTTCTCAACTTATGAATCAAACATGACTCCTTCAAAGCAGTAGTGAGAGAGAATTGGCAAGCAGATTTCTATGGTGATCCCTTCATACTTTTTAATCACAAACTCAAGAATCTCAAAAAGGCTTTGTCACTTTGGAGTAAAGCAACATATGAAGACATATTTCAAAACATTTCAAGCATGAAGGAAATGGTTCTTGTTCATGTAAAGCAGTTTGAGGAAAAACCTACTCTGCAGAATAGTGAAAGACTACAAAAGGTACAAGCACAACTAATTAGGCATCTAGCAATAGAATTGATAAACATCAACAATAGAGTTGATCAAGTAGCCGACAATAGAAGAAGTTAAGCGAGTTGTCTTCTGTTTAAATGGTGAAAGTGCAGGGGGGGCAGATGGTTTCACAGGTGCCTTCTACCATGCATGCTGGGATATCATTGGAGAGGACATACACAACATGGCTAAAGCATTCTTCTTAGGGAAACAATTACCAAAATGTGTGACACACACAAATTTGGTACTGCTTCCCTAAAAGAAGGAGGTGAAAAATTTCTTTGACATGAGGCCTATTAGCTTAAGCAACTTCATCAACAAATTCTTCTCAAGAGTTATACATGAGAGGATGGTGGAACTATTGCCTACTCTGATATCTCAAGAACAAGCTGGCTTTGTTAAAGGAAGGACCATAGTTGATTCTCCTGACATAGGAAATCATCATAGATATTCGACTTAGAACAAAAGCTGGACAAAATGTTATGATTAAGCTTGGCATGACAAATGCTTTTGATAGATTATCCTGGCTATTCTTGACAAATACTTTGAGGAAAATGGGGTTCTGCGAAACCTTTATTGGAATAGTGTTTGATATTATTGGGAACAACTGGTACTCAATACTCATCAATGGACAGTCACACGGCTTCTTCAAATCATCAAGAGGTGTCAAGTAAGGAGATCCATTATCACCTACTTTGTTCATTCTTGCTGCTGAAGCTCTCTCAAGAGGTTTGAATGCTCTGCACCTAAATTTATATTTTTGTGGTTTTGGACTGCCCAAGTGGAGTCCAAAAAATAAACCACCTATCATATGCAGATGACACAATAATTTTCTCCTCTTCTGATGCCACTTGCTTACAACTGATAATGGAAATCTTGAATGCATATAAGGCAGCATCAGGGCAGATGGTTAACAAAAGCAAATCTGTTGTGTATATGCATCATTCTGCTAGCCTTGACGTGGTCGCAAAAGTGGAAAGAATCACAGGTATATGAAGGCAGGATTTCCCGTTCACATACCTAGGCTGCCCCATCTTTTACTCTAGAAGGAAGATGTTATACTATCAAGGACTCACCAACAAGGCATTAGATAAATTGCAATCCTGGAAAGGAAAATTACTTTCAGTAGGAGGCAGGGCAGTGTTGATCTCACATATCCTTCAGAGCATGCCAATACACTTACTCTCTACTGTCAATCCACCCAAATATGTCAATCCAACATATTTGTCATCACCCAAATATGTCATATACCTGTGGAAAGAATCACAGGTATATGAAGGCAGGATTTCCCGTTCACATACCTAGGCTGCCCCATCTTTTACTCTAGAAGGAAGATGTTATACTATCAAGGACTCACCAACAAGGCATTAGATAAATTGCAATCCTGGAAAGGAAAATTACTTTCAGTAGGAGGCAGGGCAGTGTTGATCTCACATATCCTTCAGAGCATGCCAATACACTTACTCTCTACTGTCAATCCACCCAAATATGTCATCAACAAGCTACATAAGCTCTTTGCACAATTTTTCTGGAGTAGCACCTTTGGAGGTAACAATAGACATTGGGCATCCTGGAACACTCTATGTATGCACTGTGATGAAGGTGGAATAGGTTTTAGATCCCTACATGATGTGTCTAAAGCCTTTTTCTACAAGCTGTGGTGGAACTTCAGAACCAAGCCAAGCCTCTGGAGTGCATTCATGTGTCATAAATACTATAAGAAGTTAAATGCAGTAATAGTTCCATGGAAAAGGGGATCACACATATGGAGGAAAATGCTAGAATGTAGGGACATCATTGAGCATCAAATCATCTCGCACCCAAAAATGGGATCCTCACTTTTTTGGTTTGATAACTGGACTGGACTGGGAGTACTATACTTTACTGTGCCAAATGATTTTGCAATTGATTAATCCATACATAATGTGTATGATGTCTTGAAAGATGGAGACAGGAATTTGGACAAGCTATCAAAGATCTTGCCTCAAGAGCTTGCACTGCATATAGTAGAAACTGTAAGACCACCAATCAAGGAGGACAACATAGATATACCATACTGGATGTTAGAAACTCAAGGGTACTTCAGTATCAAATCTGCTTGGGAGTACCTTAGAAGGAGAGATGAACCTAAAAGGGCTTTCAAGATGATATAAGTGCAAGGACTACCATTCAAGAATACTTTCTTCATGTGGAAAGTTTGGAAGGCTAAACTGCCTTTAGATGATTTCATGAAGCGATTGGGATACTACATGCCATCAAGATGCTGGTGTTGCACAAAACCAAAGAAAGAAACACTGGTGCACCTATTCTTTACATCCAGCACTACAACCAAAGTTTGGAAATATTTCCTATCAAGAGAAAGAATAAAATGGGAGGGCCTATCTTTCCATCAAGTAATAACCAAATGCTGGAAAGCACAAACAGTCCCCAGGCTCAAACCAGTGCTGCAGGTTGTCCCCTCTTGCATTGTGTGGGAACTTTGGAAAAGAAGAAACAACTGTAAATATGGTGAATTCGTTACTGTTAGCAGAGTCATTTATCAAAATTCTATAACATTACAGGCTCTGGTTCAAATTAGAACGCCAGGAATCAATGTCCCACACAAATGGCAAGATCTTCTGCACAAGATGGAAAACTACACTCCAAGACTAAAATACAACAAAGTTGTTTGGGAATTCTTAATGGAAGGATGGCTTAAAGTCAATACTGATGGAGCATCCAAAGGAAATCCAGGAAGGAGTGCAATAGGTTTCTGTGTGAGAAATGAAGCAGGGGAGATTATATATGCACTTAGTAATGAAATCCCAGAAGGAACAAACACAACAGCAGAAACAACAGCTATTGTGGAGGCTCTAAGATTCTGCAGATCACACACCTATCCCCACATATGGCTGCAAACAGACAATGCTTCTGAACAACACAATCAATAGCATATGGAAACCACCTTGGTGCATAGCTAAGCAAGTGGAGGAGGAGCTGTAACTGAAAGAAGCTTTCACACTCAAGGTGACACACATATATAGGGAAGGTAACAAACTAGCTGACCGCCTAGCAAATTATGCACTTGAACTTGGGAGAATTGAATGTCATGATTTCTGGCAGCTAGAGTCACAAGGCAAAAGGATACTAAATGAGGACAAAATGCAATGTCCATCCATAAGAGTGAAGGTAGAAAAATAGCAAATAAGAAAATGGGACAGTGGCCTCACACTAAGCTTCAGGCACATAATCTTCCAAACCCACAAAAAAGGAACACTAGCATGAGCCTGAGATCAAATAATGATTTACTAACATGTTTTTTTGACTCTGTAGGCACACTGGTTGATTAAAGCAAAGCATGGTATTAGCAAAAAGCCTATGGGAGATCACAAGCACAATCACAACACCAGTAATGAGGAGAGACGGGGGCAGTGGCTCTACAATAACATGCTGCTATCTTTTGCAGGAAACACTGGCATAATCAACTCCACAGTCCAGCACACTCAACTGGAAGCCTACATAACTCGTTTCCTGTTGATTGCATGTACACTGGCATATCCAGTCTATTACCAAGATACTTTGGTAACCAGCCTGGGCTGCCATCACATTGGACTCAAAATTAAGGGTTCCAATCGAGAGAAGCCAGACATACAATGTACCAACTGCAATACTCAAATGCAGATCAGTTTTCATACCAACAACAGGGAAAACATGCCCAAAATAGCGGTAGCACCATAAGACAACATCAACTGCTCATCATTCTATCACAAGAAATGATACACTCTTGAGATCAATCTACTGATGAAGAAGCAATGTGTGGTATTAGCATTTTCAGTGCTCATTTCATTGCCTCTTTGGTAAGTAAATTGGACTCCAAACACTTTGTGCAACTCCAGCAAATACACAACTACAAGCAACAAGAGATGTTCAGCAACAACAGCCTCACAACACCAGCAAAGAAAGAAGAATCATCAAAATCATCAATCTCACCTCAGAAGATGTCATCACTGAATTCAATAAATCTCTCAACACTGCAGACAACTTGGAGAGTTCCAAATCATTGCTGCAACTGAAATGTGTGGTATTAGCACTCCTAGTGCTCAATCTGTTGCTATTACAGAAATCATAATGGAGCTTTCCAGCCACCACACATCATAGGAACCCAACCAACACTCAGCTACACAGGAGAAACAACATAAACAAGCAACCACCAAGCAACCAACAATTACATGATACAGCAACACATTCAACAAATAGCCAACAGAAGTAGCAATCTCAAGCCAACACAGATGATCCAGACATAAATCCAGACCAACTAATAAACCAACAACAGAAACATCTTCATAGCATCAATAGCTCCAACAATCAGAACCAAAAGAACAAGAAGGACTACATCAATGCCATCATTGGTTTTAGTACACTTTCCGACACTGCAGACAGTTTTGACTGGTCCATATCATTATTGCAGTTGCAATGTGTGGTATTAGCACTCTTAGTGCTCAATTTGTTGCAACAAACAATCATCATGGATCATTCCATTTCTCATACTCAACAGAAATCCAGTCTACACACAGCAGCATAGGAGCAGAAATATACAAAAGCAAAAGCCAATGCAGCAGCAGCCCCATGACACAGGAGCATACTCAATACACCACCAGCAGAAACAACACCCATACAGGAACAACAACAGGTCAATCACTCACCTAAAGGCAGACTCAGAGGAAAACATAAGTGCCAGCAAACACAGGAGGACACATCTATTGAACACATTGATCTTACACTTGATCTCTCAAAAATAAAGACAAATAACACAATCCTTCAAAAGCAGCCAGCCAAATAGTCAACAGCAGCCCCAACACTCAGCACACATCAGATCCAGTACCAACAACAACAGTCTGAAAATTGCCCAGACAACAGCACAATCAATAAAGCTATCTAGGCACAAGATATATTTCGATAGCCATCTTCAACTGGGCTTTCCTTACCCTCGAGGCCAAAGCAAAATTGAAAATAGCTCGTGCGTTTTGGTCACACTTTTGCAAAATCTTGACACCATAGATAGGGGTCAGAAGTATATAAAAGGGAGCAAACCCCTCACCCACTTAATGGAGATAGAAACATATGTACTTTTTTGTATAGCTGACCTAGAAATATCACACTTTGTTTTTGTACATACGATTGTCATCATCATATGTCTAACTCCTTACTACTACCTAGGTACTTTTATTTATCACTTTAAGAAGACTATCAATACATGCATTTTCTTTAGGGAGGTAAGGTTTATGTCCTCCTCCACTTTTGTATTTTGTTTCTATTAATATAATATATATTAGCCACAAAAAAAGAAAGAGGTAAGGTTCCATATCCTAGTCTTCAATTTAGGAAAAGGGCAAAAATAGAGAGAGAATCTTTGGCGACTCGCGATTAGAGGCGATAGAGAGGCGATTCATCGTGCAGCTCTCGTGAGCAGCGATGGCCACGCCGGCCGGCGTGACTCCGACTGGCGAGCCTTCCCCTTCCACCTCCCAACCTCCCTCTACAACCTCAACCAACCCACAGCTCCTAGATTATAGTCATATTCTAAAACATGCGACCTTAAACTTGACTATACCTGCGAACCCTAGGTTGATAGTCCCAATCGAACCAATCCCTTTAAAAAGAGCTTCATTCTTTCAGGGACAACCTTTTGTCAAGTTCATAGAGTCAGAAGTCGATCGAATGAACTTAATTGAGGGCCTCCAATATGCTGTAATTAGTAAGTTCTCTTATGGTTAGCCAGTTATTCAAGAGCTTCATCGAATAATTCCTGCGCAATATAGAATTAAGGGTGATTACAATATTGGATTGTTCAGAGATAGGCATGCACTAATTCGGCTGACGCTATGGCAAGATTTTATCAACTACATATCAAAACCAGTCTACTATTTGAAAGCAAAAGACGGCTATGAATACCAGACGAGGACACTGATTTATGATGCCAAGTTAATGACGAAGAAGAAACTTCTAAAGCGATGGCTTGGATTTCGTTTAGTAGTTTGCTTCCCACATACTATGTTAAAGAATGCCTTTTTTCTTTAGCTTCTACTGTTGGGAAACCATTGCACCTAGATATGGCTACAATTAATAAGACTCGTCCAAACTGTGCAAGAGTTAAGGTGGTTGTTGATTTGCTAGCTGATTTGCCAAAGAAAGTTTGCATGGACATTGAAAATGAAGCTACTGGGGCTGTAAGAACAGAATGGGTAAAGATCCAGTATGACTTTATCCCCAAGTATTGCAAACAGTGCAAATTGCAAGGACATAACATGCTTGAATGCTGGAAGTTGCATCCAGAACTGTTGAGTAACAACTCTGCTGAGAAGCAGAGAACCAATGGCAATGCTATGAAGGGCAAAGAAAATACACCACTGATGATTCTGTCGAGTGGAAAAGTTGTTGGGAAATCCAGCTTCACAATAGAAGGAAGTTAGTCGAGTGCAGAACAAAGACAAGCAAATAGGCAACCAAGTCAAAACTGGAATGGAAATTGTAGCAGCTGATAAGACCACTCAGCAGCTCCAAAAAGCTAACAAATTTGCTATACTGGAGATAGAAAATAGCAATGCTTATGAGAATAATCAGATGAGAAGTTTCAAGAAATCCCTACATGCTTAGCAACTCCCTTGCAGCTGACTGAGAAGCCTACATGCTTTGCAGTAGCTACCACCAACTCAAAATCACCAGCAGTTATGATTTTAAAAAGCAAGACCAACAAACAACAACAAAATCAGAGATGTTATTGCACCTTGCAGAACCAAAGAAAAAATTGCTGAAATAGGCATTATAGAAGACACTCAACTGCACACAAAGAAAGGGAAAGAAAGCACAAAGGAATCCACTACTCAGTGGGTGCAGAAAAACTTCAACATAAATGTGGTTACCACCAACGCTTCTCACCAAGATATTCCATTACAAGACACTCTTGTGGAATGAGCAATGACCAAGACAACAGATAAGAAAGCTGCAGAATCAGCAAAGGTGCTTGTGAAGCCACAAGGAAGCCTAGGTAGATTATGGTCAGATCAAATAGAGGAGGACTCAGAGGAAGGGGAAATACCAAAAGAAATGCAAGATGAAGATGAGGCAATTGAGGAGGATGACCAAAGTGAAAATGAAACAGCTAATGTCACTGACACAGTGGGAAAGAACAACAAAAAAGTTGAAAATAACCAATTAATGCTGCTGACAAACACCTGCCAAGATCAAGCTAACTTTGAAGTTCATGAAGCAGAAGATACAGTTCAAAAAGGGGATGTCCAAACTGGCATTGATCCTGGATCAACAACAAGGAAAGGGACAATAGTGGCACAGTTAAAAGCAATAATTAGACCAAAGAACCTCAGCATTGCAGCAGCAGTGAGAAATGAAGAAGATCATAAAGAACAATCTGGCAAAGATCTTGATGAAGAAACTACTGCCCAGAACTTCCTTAATGTAGCTAAACAAGGAGATCTCTCCCCAACACAAATAGCTAAAGTGATATTAGCAACCAAAGGAAAGAAGAAACAAAACAAAGACAGCAACAATACCTCTGCAGCAGGTGTTCAAACAAGAGGAGCTCTAACACACTCCAACAATCTATAATGGATGCAATCATTTGGAATATTAGATCAGTGAACTAAATGTAAGCTTTTGAAAGGCTCATCACATTGCACAAGAAACACCACTTTGAATTCATTGGCATTATGGAACCAATGCAACAAGCAAGAAAGATGGACAAATATAGAAGGAAGATTGGCTTCTCTCAAGCAGTGGCTAATGTCTCCAACAAAATCTGGCTTTCATTGATGATCTATATGAAATCACAATCCAGTATGACATGGTGCGGCAGCTTACTTTGAAGCTCTTCCACACAGAAACACATGTGGAACTCATTCTCACACTAATATATGCTAAGTGTGATCCAATAGAGAGAATAGAACTGTGGGACTCATTGTACGCTATGGCTCACGACATGACAGTCCAATGGCCGGTAGGAGGAGATTTTAATGTGATATGGGATGAAGAAGAAAAATTTGGAGGCCTACCCGTACCCCTTAATGAAGTAGTTGACCTCAGACACTACATCAACACTTGCAACCTAACTGAGCTGGGCTTCAAAGGCAGTATCTTCACATGGTGGAATGGAAAAGCAAAGGAAGATTGCATTTTCAAAAGGTTAGATAGATACCTAGCTAATACAGAATTCCAGCAAACCTTCCCAAGGATAGAGGTTACTCATCTATCTAAGATTGGCTTAGATCACAGTCCTCTCTTATTAAAGTGCGACATTAAAGCAATGCTAATCAAGAAGCCATTCAAATTCCTCAACCTCTGGACCAAACATGACTCCTTCAAAGCAGTAGTGAGAGAGAATTGGCAAGCAGATTTCTGTGGTGACCCCTTCATACTTTTCAATTACAAGCTCAAGAAATTCAAAAAGGCACTGTCACTTTGGGGTAAAGCAACATATGGAGACATATTTCAAAACATTGCAAGCATGGAGGAAGTGGTTCTGGTTCATGAAAAACAGTTTGAGGAAAGACCAACTAAGCAGAATAGAGAAAGATTACAAAAGGTGCAAGCACAACTAATCAGGCATCTAGCAATAGAAGAAGAATTTGGAAACAAAAAGCAGGCATGTCATGGTTCAAGGATGAAGACAGAAATACCAAATTCTTCCATGCCCAAGTAAATGGTCGAAAGAAAAGATTACAACTGAGGAGGATTCAGAATAGCTCTGGCAACTGGATTGAAGAAGAGGAGTTAATTGCAGAAGAATCCATCAATTTCTACAAAGAGCAGTTCACTGAAAGCACAACCCCAACAAATTTCATCATACATAACAGCATTCCTTCTTTGATAAACGCGGAGCAAAATGCAGAACTGATCAAACAGCCCACACTAGAGGAAGTAAAACATTGTTTTCTATCTAAATGGAGAGAGTGCAGGGGGACCAGATGGTTTCACAGGGGCTTTCTATCACTCTTGTTGGGATATCATAGACATCCTTAACATGGTTAAGGCATTTTTCTCAGGGAGGCAGCTACCAAAATGTGTGACATATACAAATTTGCTACTCCTCCCAAAAAAGAAAGAGGTGGTAACTTTCTCTGACATAAGGCCAATAAGTTTAAGCAACTTCATCAACAAAATCTTCTTAAGGGTAATACATGAGAGGTTGGTGGAACTGCTGCCTGCACTGATCTCCCCAGAGCAAGCAAGTTTTATCAAAGGAAGGACCATAGTTGAAAATATTCTCCTAACACAGGAAATCATCACAGACAGTGTTCTAAGAACAAAAGCAGGGCCAAATGTGGTTACTAAACTTGATATGGCAAAAGATTTTGATAGACTATCTTGGTTATTTCTGACAAAAACACTAAGGAAAATGAGATTCAGTGAGGCCTTTATTGGCCTAGTGTTTGATACTGTTGGAAACAACTGGTACTCATTGCTCATCAATGGACAGTCACATGGCTTCTTCAAATCAACAAGAGGTGTCAAGCAAGGTGATCCACTATCACCTACTTTGTTCATTCTTGCTGTTGAAGTTCTCTCAAGAGGATTGAATGCTCTGCACCTAAACTTGTACTTTTGTGGCTTTGGTCTGCCCAAGTGGAGTCCAAAAATAAACCACCTATCATATGCAGATGACACAATCATATTCTCTTCTTTTGATGCCACCTCTTTACAATTGATAATGGAAGTATTGAATGCATATGCGGCAGCATCTGGGCAGATGGTTAACAAAAATAAATCTGCTGTATATATACATCACTATGCCAGCTTTAATGTCGTTACAAAGGTGGAAATAATCACTGGTATAGGAAGATAGGATTTTCCATTCACATATCTAGGGTGCCCCATCTTCTACTCTAGAAGGAAGATAACGTATTACCAAGGCCTTATCAATAAGGTACTAGATAAACTGTAGTCTTGGAAAGGAAACTGCTTTCAATAGGATCCAGACGCAGTATTGATCAAGCATGTCCTCAAAGCATGCCAATACATCTACTATCTGCTGTTAATCCTCCAAATCATGTAATCAACAAACTACTCAAGCTCTTTGCTCAATATTTTTGGAGCAGCTCTATTGAAGGTAACAACAGACATTGGTCATCATGGAACATACTATGTATGCCCTGTGATGAAAGGGGAGCAGGTTTAGATCACTGCATGATGTGTCCAAAGCCCTGTCTGCAAGTTGTGGTGGAATTTAAGAACTAAACCAAGTCTTTGGAGTGCTTTCATGTGCCAAAAATACTGCAAAAAGCTCAATGCAGTAATAGTCCCATGGAAAAAGGGATCACATATGGAGGAAGATGCTGGAATGCAGTGACAACATAGAGCATCAAATCATCTGGCATACAAAAATGGGATCCTCACTCTTCTGGTTTGACAATTGGACAAGCCCAGGAGCACCCTACTTCATTGTGCCAGCTGAATTTGCAATCGATGAATCTATACACAATGTGAATGATGTACTGTAAGATGGAGCTTGGAATGTGGACAAGCTTTTAGAGAACTTGCCATACGAACTTGCAATACACATAGTAGAATCTGTAAGACCTCCAATCAGAGAAGAAAACATTGATACACCATACTGGATGCTAGAAGCTCAAGGACATTTCAGTGTCAAATCTGCTTGGGAGTATCTCAGAAGAAGAGATGAACCTAAAAGGGCCTACAAGATGATCTGGGTAAAAGGACTTCCTTTTAAAATTGCTTTCTTCATGTGGAAAGTCTGGAAGGCTGAATTGCCTTTAGATTACTTTATGAAGAGATTGGGACACCACATGCCATCTAGATGCTGGTGTTGCACAGACCCAAAAGAAGAAACACTTGTGCAATTATTCTTCACATCCAGTACTGCAACCAAAGTTTGACAATACTTTCTATCAAGAGCAGGACTAATATGGGAGGGCATATCATTCCATCAAGTAATAACCTAATGTTGGAATGCTCAAACAGTTCCCAGGCTCAAATCAGGCTCTCCCCTATAGCATTGTGTGGGAATTATGGAAAAGAAGGAACAGTTGCAAGTGTGGAGAAACAGTAACAGCTAGCAGAGTCATATACCAGATTTTCACCACATTACAGGCTCTAGTCCAACTCAGAAAGCCAGGTATCAATGTCCCTCACAAGTGGAAAGATCTTCTGAACATGATGGAAAACTATACTCCAAGACTGAACTACAACAAAGTTATCTGGGAATTCCCAATGGATCGACGGCTAAAGTAAATACTGACAGAGCATCTGGAGGAAATCCAGGAAGGAGTGTAATAGGTTTCTGTGTGAGGAATGAAGAAGGAGAGATTCAATATGCATTAGGCAAAGAAATCCCAGAAGGATCAAATACAACAGTAGAAGCAGTAGCAATTGTGGAGGCCCTAAAATTCTGCCATTCTCACAAGTATTCCCACATACGGCTTCAAACAGACTCAATGCTTCTGAACAACACAATCAATGGCATATGGAAGCCACCTTGGTGTATAGCTGATCAAGTGGAAGAGGTGCTGCAACTGAAAGAAGTTTTCACACTCAAAGTGACACATATAGATAGGGAGGGAAACAAACTAGCTGACCACCTAGCAAATCATTCTCTTGATGTTGGGAGGATTGAATGTCATGACTTCTGGAAGCTAGACTCACAAGGTAGAAGGATACTAAATGAGGACAAAATGCAATTCCCATACATATGAGTGAAGGTAGCAAAATAGCAAATAAGAAAATGGGACAGTGGCCTCACACTGGGCAGCAGGCACATAATCTTCCAAACCCACAGCAAAAGATCACTAGCGTGAGCCTCATATCACACACTGCTTTCCTAACATGTTTGATAATTCTGCAGGCACACAGGTCAGTCAAAACAAAGCATGGAATCAGCAAGAAGCCTCTGGGAGATCACAAGCATAATGACAACACCTATAATGAGGAGAGGCTGGGGCAATTGCCTCACACTAACATGTTGTTATCTTTTTTGCAGGAAACACTGGAGCAATCAATGCACACATAACTGGAACTCTTCATAACTTGTTTCCTGTTGTTTGCAGGCACACTAGTTAATCAAAGCAAAGTATGGTATCAGCAAAAGCCTATGTGAGATCACAAGCACAAGCACAACACCAGCAATGAGGAGAGACTGGGGCAATGGCTTCATACTAACATGATGCTATCTTTTGCAGGAAACAAGGGCACAATTAACTCAATAGTCCAGCACACCCAAATGGAAGCCTACACAACTTGTTTCCTATTGATTGCAGGTACACTGGCATATCCAGTCTACTACCAAGGTTTACTTACTTTGGTAACCAGCCTGGGCTGCCATCACTTCAAGGGCACCAGTCGAAAAGAAGCCAGACATACAATGCACCAACTGCAATACTCAAATGCAGATCAGTTTTCATACCAACAACAGGATAAACATGTCCAAAATAGCAGTAGCACCATAAGACAACATCAACTGCTCATCATTCTATCACAAGAAATGCTACATTCTTAGGACCAGTTTACTACTAATGAAGAAATGTGTGGTATTAGCATTTTCAATGCTCATTCCATTGCCTCTTTGGTAAGTAGACTAGACTCCAAAACACTTTTTGCAACTCCAAAAAATACACAACTGCCAGCAACAAGATAGGTTCAGCAACAACAGCCTCACTTCCGAGAATCACAGCTCCAGCAAAGAAAGAAGAATCATCAAAATCATCAATCTCACCTCAGATGATGCCATCACTGAATTCAATAAATCTCTAAACACTGCAGACAACTTGGAGTGGTCCAGATCATTGTTGAAATTGCAATGTGTGGTATTAGCACTCCTAGTGCTCAACCTGTTGCAATTACAGCAATCATCATGGACCTTCCCTGCCACCATACATCACAGGAATCCAACTAGCATTCAGCTACACAGGAGAAACAACATAAACAAACAATTACCAAGCAACTAGCAGTTACATGTGCAGCAACACATTCAACAAATAGCTAACAGAAGCAGCAATCTCAAGCCAACATAGATGATCCAGACACAAATCCAGACCAACTGATACACCAACAACAGAAACATCTTCATAGTACCGACATCTCCAACAAGCACAAGCAAAAGAACAAGAAGGACCACATCAATGCCCATCACTGCAGACAGTTTGGACTGGTCCATATCATTGTTGCAGTTGCAATGTGTGGTATTAGCACTCTTAGTGCTCAATATTTTGCAACAATAGCAACATAGGAGCAATAATACAAATAGGAAAAAACCAACTCAACAGCAGCCCCAGGACACAGGAGCACAGTCAACACACCACCAGCAGAAACAACACTCATACAGGAACAACAACAAAGTCAACCACTGGCCTAAAGGCAGACTTAGAGGAAGACAAAAGTGCCAGCAAGCACAGGAGGACACATCAACTAAACACACTGTTCTTACAGTTGATCACTCAAATACAAAAACAAACAACACAATCCTTTAGAATCAGCAAGCTAAACAGTCAACAGCAGCCCCAACACTCAGCTCACATCAGACCCAGTACTAACAGCAGCAGCTTGGAAATGGCCCAGCCAACGGCACAATCAACACAGCTGTCCAGTAGAAGATACATCTCGATAGCCATCTTCAACTTGGCTTTCCTTGTTCTCGAGGTGAAAGAAAAAATAAAGATAGCGCATGCTTTTTTTTCACACTTTTCCAAAATATTGAAACCATAGATAGTTGTTAGAGGTATATAGAAGGGAGCAAATCCCTCATCCATTTAGTAGCAATTGGAACATATATACTTTTTTGTATATTTGACCTAGAAAAACTACACATTGTTTTTGTACATACGATTGTCCACAATAAAATAGGCAATCGTCACATCACCATAGGTCTAACTTTTTACTACTACCTAGGTAGTTTTAGTCAACACTTTAGAATGACTATAAGTACATGTATTTTCTTTTGGGAGGTAAGGTTTATGTCCCCCTCCACTCTTATATTTTATTTCTATTAATAAAATCCATATTTAACAAAAAAAAAAAGTCTTCAATTTCGAGTTTGGGGTAGAAGATGGATAATTGGGAGTGTAATACTTTGGTGTGGGGCTGTTATTTATGTATGCATGTACCAACAAAGTTGTAGGAAGGTTGTTGAGCTAGAAAATGGTAGATATTAGGTTAGGGATGAATGAATCCACCATAGGAGGACCTTGAAACCTTAATGCACACCTAGTGTCTGATAAAATACTCAAATGAGTTGGAACTATGAGCTCCTTCCTAATTTGTGTTCAATTTTGCTATATCTATAAATAGATCAAAGTGGCTAAGAATTTCGGAATATTGTAGTAATTTAAAATGCTCGAGGCGAGGTAAGTTGGCTAAACTTCTTTCTTAGAATTGAACTCCACAATGTCCTTGTAAATCCCGAGTTGTTCATTATAAATTGATTATTCAGAATAAGCCTTGTGTCAAAAGATATATGTTCAATATGTATTCCAGATGTTCTTGTTATGTTATGTTCTATTTGAAAATGTGCTCGAAGCATGGGCTGCATATCTAAATGTTATAACCTCAAGTCGTGATTCAAATGAAAGCTATTATGCCAAATTGTGTAAGAAGTCTTAATATGCTTAACATTCTTATTTGCTCATATACGGACATAAAGTCTTGTATAGAATTTCTTTATTGTTGATGATCAGTGTTGGCGATTGAAAGTAAAAGAGATGAACATGAAATATGAAATACGACCAACATGCCAAGAGTGACATTGTGTTATAGCCATTGGTGCCAATGAAATGAATGATATATAAAAGATTGTGAAATCAGTTGTCAATCCTTTATATAAATAAACACCCTTGGAGAATCGTTAGTCGCCGAAAAAGGGTAGGTCTAACTAATCTAAAAAACTACACGTGCCGGTGTAGGAGTGAATTGTGATTGTACCCCTTTATTGGGATGAGATTGATGTGATGAGAATATTCCCCTTTATTGGGATGATATGATTTCTTGAAAGGGTGATGTCGACCCAAAACAGGTAGCTTTTATCATTCATAGCGGTACACCCTCTTCCCAACTAACTTAGTGAGCCCCACTTCATTCGGGGTCGTGTATCTTTTGTCCCACGTGTATTATGTTTTAATATATAGATCGAGCCTTGGAGCCGGCGTTGTCATAATATTTCGTATCCATAGAGGCCCGGTAGACACAGTGTGGGTTGTATATGGTGTTGGAAAAGTCAAACTAGCCTTGTTTTATTTAAATCACTTGTTGCACATTAATTATATGTCACGACCCAAAATCTCAACCCGGTCGTGATGGCGCCTCTCATGAAGACAAGGCCATTCAATCTAAACTAACTTCATTTTTAACAGTTAAATAATACGAAAATAATTTAGGTACGGTTTAATAACAGTAAATTGCGGAAAAATATAGTAAACCATCCCGACTACAACCCTCAGATCGGGGTGTCACAAAGTCATGAGCCACTAATGAAATCCTAATAACAAAATAACTATTACAATATCTTTGGTACAATTGTTTGAAGAAAGTGGAAACAACAAAAGAAAAGAGATACGGGGCTGCGAACGCCAACAACTACCTCGTAACCTCCGAATCACCGCCCTGGCAGTAGTAGTCAATGCCTCGAAGCGGAACCGTTAACGCCTGAATCTGCACATATGGTGCAGGGAGTAATGTGAGTACTTCCAACTCAGTGAGTAATACACATAAATAATGACTGAAAGTAAGAAAACACATAATGCACAAGGCAATCCATAATGAAGTAATGAAACATCAGTGAAATAGTAAACCAGTGTAAATTCAAGTAGAAACTCCTTTCAACAGGTAAAACATGTGCATCTTTCAAGTAAATAACGTGAAGTAAAAGAAAGCACTTTAAAACTGCCCCTCGGGCTCAGAGTCATCTAAAAACACGCCCCTCGGGCAATATTATTTAAAATAGTAAAATCTTTCAAACTCCGGTTACCAGTTGTCATTGTTACCAACTGCAACCTACAGTTGTCATTGTTACCAACTGTATTATCTCTGGTTACCGGTTGTCATTGTTACCAACCGTAACCTACAGTTGCCATTGTTACCAACTGTATCATCTACCCATCCCCGGTTATCAGTTGTCATTGTTACCAACTGTAACCTACAGTTGTCATTGTTACAAACTGCAATTATCATAATGGGTACCCTGCGCTCACTGTGGGTGGTTCAAACTCCGGGAGAGGCTTTTTATGGCCCAAGCGCTATATCATATCTCGTGGCGGCGTGCCACCCGATCCATTTCAAAATCATTTGAAAACATCATTTGGTTTTCAAAACTGAGTTCAAATAATGATTCAAATCATTAAAAAATACCCCCGAAGGGTTTACATAACCGGCGTGAAGCCCAAATATGATTTCAGTAAACAGTGATAAATTACCCCTGAAGGGTTCACATAACCGGCACGAAGCCCAAATATGGATGGAAGCCCAAATCTTTATACTATCAAATTCAGTTCCAGTCAAATAGGTAGTAAAAATCATCAATCGGGACGGACCAAGTCACAATCTCCAGTAGTAAACGACCCCACGCTCATCATCGAGCGTGTGCCTTACTTCAATATAGCACTACGATGTGCAATCCGGGGTTTCAAACCCTCAGAGCATCATTTACAATCATTACTCCCCTCAAACTGGCTAAATCCTTAGCCCGCGACGCCTTTGCCCTTTGAATTGGCCCCCACGTGTGTCGAATCTATTCAAATTCAGAATAATTACGTCACAATATGCTATGGGGACAAAGCCCAAGCGAAAATAATCAAAATTACTAGGAAATCTCGAAATTAGCAAACCTCGAGCCCCGGGCCCACTTCTCATTCATAAATTATCACTCCAACGGGTTCCTTATCTCCTCACGAGTTCAACCATATAAAATTTGTCGAATTCCGACACCGGATCGACCTCTAACCCTCACACCTAAGCCTTAGGGTTTTCCACAATTTTCCCAACTTAAATCACCAATTAATTGCTAAAAATAGTGATAAACTAAGGTAATTCCTCCAAAATTGAGTTAGGAATACTTACCCCGATGTTTCTCTTGGAAACCCTCCAAGAATTGCTTCAAAACTTGTTTCAATCCGAGTTCTATGGCCCCAAGTATGTTTAAGATGACAAAAACTCTTCCTTTAAGAATATTTCCATCAAAATCTCCTTTGAATATAGTTTTGAGGTTGATTTATGGTGATTCTATGGTG
Source organism: Nicotiana obtusifolia (assembly GCA_002018475.1). Taxonomy (NCBI): domain Eukaryota; kingdom Viridiplantae; phylum Streptophyta; class Magnoliopsida; order Solanales; family Solanaceae; genus Nicotiana; species Nicotiana obtusifolia. The sequence continues at coordinate 69,951 of MCJB01049209.1, forward strand.
TTTGGAAGTGTTCCTCTTCGTGGGTAACGAAAATGGGTCTTATAGAACAAGATGGGCATTGGGTTCTACTTAAAAAGTGTCAAATATCGGGTTAAAACACCCCTGTCAGGTCGAAAATGCGATCCCCTATGCCAAAAATGCGGTCCGCATTTCACCTTTGCGGTTTTCATTTTTGGTCGCATTTCTCGCCCCAAGTTCTGTCTCAGTTTGCGACATTCTGGGCCAAAATGCGGAAAAAATGCGACCAATCTGTGGTCAGATCTGCGATCGCAGATCTGACATTTCAGCAGACTTTTTCCTTGACGCGAAAATAGGCATAACTTTCTCATACAATGTCCGAATTGGACGATTCTTTTTGCTATGGATCCGAAATTTTGATACGGATCTAATGCTTCAATCAAAACTGAATTTGGAGTTCATTTGCATAATATGATACCACTTATTCTTGAAGATACGACATCGGCACATTCTTGAAATGCCAACGTTAAACTCCATCAACCATCCAAAATCCATTCGAGACCCTCGGGACTTCAACCAAACACGCCAACATGTCCCACAACATTATTCAAACTTGTTCCAACCTGCGGAATGTTCAAATCAACATCGTAACATCAAATTCGTATCGGATTCAAGCCTAAGGATCTCAAAATCTTCTAAATCGCTCTTTTGATCTAAACCCGACCAAACCACGTCCGAATGACCTGAAATTTTGCACACAAGTCATAAATCACATATCAAAGCTACAGCAACTTTCAGAATTCCATTCCGACTCTCGGATCAAAATCTCGCCTATCAACCGGAAATCGCCAAAATTCTAACTTCACCAATTCAAGCCTAATTCTACACGGAACCTCCAAAACTAATTTCGATCACTCTCCTAAGTCATAAATCCTCTCCCAAAACTAACCGAATCATTGGAATTCACATCCGAGCCTTCTAACTCTTAAGTCAACATACAGTTGACTTTTACAACTTAAGTCTCCTTGAAAGAGACTAAGTGTCTCATTTCTTACCGATTTCACTCCGAATGCAACTTACTCAATTAAATTACCTAAAACACTGATAACAAGGCATAATGATACAGATATTGGGGAAGACGGAGTAGTAACCCATGAGACGATTTACTGGGTCGTCACATTATGATTGTGTATGTATTTTGAGACTATAAAATGAAGATACTAATGGTAATGGAATTGACATCGGTCATGGAATCCACTCAATTTAATTATTGATATAAATATATCTTCTCTTTATTCATGGGTGTGTTGAGTAGAAGGTATTGTACAGGCTTGCTCAGCCGGGTCATCTCGGTTAAGCGCCGGCCGCGCTCTCCGAGGTTGGGGCGTGATAGATTTTTTATGGAACTTTTATGATTTGGATTGAGGTAAGTGTTATTGACTTGGATTTGATTATTATTCATGATCCATCTATGATTTTAGCATTAGATTGATGAACCTAAGTGAGAAAAATTAGAGATTTTCACAAAAAATTATTAAAATGAAAAAATAAGGACTTGAACCCCGATTCAGAATCGGATTTCGATGAAACTTATATGGTTTGACTTGTATTCGAATGGGTATTCGAAATTGTGGCTTTTGTTGGGTTACAGGAGGCGGTCTCTGGTTGACTTTTTGGTTTTGATAAAGAACAGAGCTTTATTAATTTAAATCGATTTCTCTAGCCGCGTTTGATATTGTTGAGTAATATTGGATGGATGAGACCCGTTCGGAGTCCGATTCTAGAGGAAAGGGCTTTTTAGAGTATTGATTTGGCTTTTTTGAGGTAACTGTCTTGCCTAACCTTATATGCCTCTTAGGATTTCACCTTAATTGCTTATTTGTGTTATGTAAAAAGCAACGTGTACATAAGGTGACGAGATTAGACCGTAGGCTATTAATATGCTTTAAGTTGGTAATGTACTTTACATGAAATATGATTAAACCACTTCGAGATTATATGATCATGATTTCTACACTTGCCTTCACCATAGTCATGCTTTATTTGTTGAACACCCTCCATACTTTTATGTTATTGTCATGTCCTTGTGCAATTTATTGATAAGTTGTGAGCTCATATCTTGAGGAAACTTTGATATTATTATTTTGTGATATTGTGGCATATATGGACATGTTGAGTCGATTGATTGGGGGTGTCAGCACGAGGTCATTGCTGTGTGATTGTGTCTATTTTTGCATGTGGGGTGAAAAAAGAGTGACGTTATCTCGGGTTGCCCACATGGCAAAATGCACATGAGGTAAAATAAGGGTGGCATTTCATTATTATGTGCATATGCGAAAAAATAAGGGTGGCATTGTTGATGATGTTATGTGATGATTCAGGGGTGTCTTTCTTGATGTTATTTATGTTTTGAAACGAGGTTGATATTTTGATTGCATACATGTTTCTTTAAAGTTTCCATCATATGTTTTTAATGATTTGTTTGTTGAATTTGAGATGCTATCACATGCCCTACTTCTTTTGATGATTTATTGACAAAGATGGGTTTTTCTACACTAAGCTGTCATCACATCCCCTACGAGATTGTCGATATTGTTTTCCTTTATATATTTTGTTGCTAGTTATTGATATATTGCACAGGTTATTGACTAGCGAGTATCACATGGCTTGAACCTTGTCTTTACATCACTGAGGTTAGTCTTGATACTTACTGGGTATTGACCGTGGTGTACTCATACTATACTTCTACACACTTTTGTATAGATCCAGGTTTTAGAGGTACGAGTCTAGGCTGTGAGAGCTTATTGACTGTGAGGATTAAAGATAGAGTTGCATTGACCGTCGCATTCCTTTGGAGTCCTATTATTATATCCAAATAGTATTGTATATTTGAGATATTCTTATGTATCTAGTTGGAGTTCATGTCTCTACACTACATAGTTCCGGGGAGTTATGGTGAGTATTTCCACTTTAGCTTGTATTGACTCTATTTCTATTTTTATGTTAACTCTATGTCTTATTATATCAGGTTCTGCTTGTTTAAATGTTGTTAAGTGATCGACCTACTTAGTTTTAGAGACTAGGTGCCATCACGACCCCTATGGTGAGATTAATGTCGTGCTAAGTTAGTATCATAGCTCTAAGTTCATTGGATCTACAAGTCATGAGTAAGCGTAGTAGAGTCTTGTGGATTGGTACGGAAACGTATGTACTTGTCTTCGAGAGGCTACCAAACTGGTAGGAAACATCATTTTCTTTAATTCTTTATCGTGCGGATTTGTTTATTCCAAGTTTGAATCCTTAGTCTTCTATTCTCTCAAAGTCGGTGAGGTAGAGGCCGAGGAGAGCCGCGAGAGGCCGGGCCCGAGGTAGAGGCCGAGGAGGGGCACGTGCTACAACTATAACGCCTACTAAAGCAGCAATTATGGAGCCTCCCTCAGCTCCATTAGAGGATCTGGAGCCTGAGCATGTTGAACATGCACCTGAACAGCCTATTACTACGCTGGGCTCAAGGAGTTTTGGAAACCTTCATGAGTATGTTCAGGAGTATGGCCCAAGCAAGTTTTATTCTGGTTTCACCAGCTACTTCAAAGGCTGGGGAGGAGCTCAGACTCTCGCTGCCCATACACCAGAGCAGTCGACTCATGCTTATCAGACACCGGGTGTTGTGCCGGTATAGCCAGTAGTTGCAGTTCAGCCCGAGGTAAGGCTAATTGGGTCGGTAGAGGGGTAGAGGAGTTTGGGGATGTTTCGTAAGTTCCATCCTCCCCAGTTCAGTGGAGGGGCTTCTGAGGATGCAAAGGGTTTCTTCTATTAGTGTCATCGCATTCTGCATATTATGGGTTTGGTGGGATCGAGTGTGGTCGACCTTCTTACTTCTCAGTTGATGGGTCGGCATACAAATGATGGCAGACCTATGAGGTTGTCACGCCCTAATCTGGGGAGGCGTGGCTGGCACCCAGTGCCATACTGACCCGAGGGAACCTCTCTGTAACTCATGATTGTTCGACCAAAACTAGAATATACATAGATTGAGTGAACTGAACTCATTCCTTTTGTAACTATCATGGGACAACATGGCCACAACTCATAATGTACAACTGTAAGTGGACAAACACTGTATCAGCGATCCTTCGTACATAAAACATGAATACACACGGGCCGTCAAGGCCTTTGACAAACTGTACATAATGAACTTGTGTCTACAAAGCCTCAAAGAGTATTTAACATCAAATGGGATAGGGAACCGGCCTACCCATAACTCTGCAGTAAAACTCTGACACGATGACTTATAGACTCGGCTGCACTCCGAATGAGGTGGAGTCTTACCGATCCTTCATTGAATGCTAACCTAGTCTACAATGAGGGCTCGTCAAATTGATTACCTACACCTGTAGGCATGAATGCAACTTAAACAACAAAAAGGACATCAGTACGAATAATGTACCGAGTATGTGAGGCATGACAATCATTATATAAAAGACATGAAAGAAACATGAAGTAAAGGACCCAACCTTTAAGTCTAGATAGCTCTGTGAATCATGGAACATTTATAATGTCATGCATATGCGTATAAATGACATATAATTCTTAGGTCTATGCGTACATAACATCATCAAGCCTCTGAGGGCATCCCATCATATCTTCTCTGCCTCTGTGGGCGAAATCATCAACGTATAGGTGGTGGTGCGTATATAACGCCATTAACTTTCCCCATACCCCATATACATATAATGTACACTTATATAACGCCATCTAATCATGGGTTAGTGTACATGTATAAATGAATTCAAGGAATAACAAGTAAGCCAATCAGATCTCTCGGGATGTCATAAGATCAATATGCCTTCGGTTAATATCATGAAATAAACTTTATCAACTTACGTATTTTCTGAGACCCATGAACAGATGATAATAATAATAGAACATATGGGGAATCAAGAACATAGGCATCCCTAGTGCTTCTATGAATAGAGTCATTTATGAAAGTTGCGCGTTTGCTCATTTCATTTTTATTATATGGATCATGCCAAAAGAAAAAAAGGGATAGCCTTAGCATTCCTTAATTGCTCATAATAGCTCGTAAAAGGCCGTAGATGAAGAATCGAACATGGATCACCTTCAAAAGAATTATCCCCAAAGTGAGACCCATGGTTACCACTAACGTTTTCTTATTCCAACATAACTTATCTCCACGGTGTTAGACATGAATTCCCCAAATTAAAGAATGAATCATTAACTAAAACATTTTCTGAATGTTGTTTCATTCTCCATACAAGAAGAAGTATAAATGCTATGAGTAATTTTTATGAAAAGAAAGAAAATGGACATTTAATGCTTGGCTTCCACCTGGCCATGTATTGGTTGTGGAGTCCTCTATTTGTGACCAATATTGCCTTTTAATACAAAACATATTTACCACATACTTATCTCTAAGCATTAATACTTAATCTATATAAAACTATGTTTCTTTCATTATCCAATTCTTATACTCCTAGTCATTAATAGTAAATCATAGATATATATAAAATTAAGACATAGACTAAATATTTCGTAAAGATGAAGTTATTGATAAAAACACATATATTCTAGTTTTTTTCCACTTTAATAGCAAGAGTTCAAAATTTTTTTTTGTACTATTAATTCTTAAAACAGTAAAAAGATAATTTTTATATGGGGAAATAATTTTTATTCATACAATAAAGAAAAACTGGGAGCAGCTCAAACGAAAAAGAGTTTGGTCCGGTCTGAATTTAGACACAGCTTGTCCGTCTGTTGCTAGGTAAATCCCATTTATAAACTTTCTCATATCAAGTATTTAGCTAAAAACTTATCCAAAAAAATAGTTTACTCCAACATTTACAAAAAGAATATTTCACTTTAAAGAAAGTATAGTATCAAAGCAATATAAAATATTTTTAAATTCGCCAAACTTATGGGGCCTTACATCTATGTGTGACGGCCCGGTAAATCGTCTCATGGTTTACTGCTCCGTCTTTCCCAATATCTGTATCATTATATTTCACTATCTGTGTTTTATGTAATCAAGTTGATTAGTTGAGTACGGAGTGAAATTGGTAAGAAATGAGACACTTAGTCTCTTTCAAGGAGGCATAAGTTGTAAAAGTCAACTGTATGTTGACTTATGAGTTAGAAGGCTCGGATGTGAATTCCGATGATTTGGTTAGCTTCGGGAGAGGATTTATGACTTAGGAGAGTGATTGGAATTAGTTTTGGAGGTTCCGTGTAGAATTAGGCTTGAATTGGTGAAGTTAGTATTTTGGCTATTTCCGGTTGATAGGCGAGATTTTGATCCGAGGGTCGGAATAAAATTCCGAAAGTTGCTGTAGCCTCGATATGTGATTTGTGACTTGTGTGCAAAATTTCAAGTCATTCGGACGTGGTTTGGTCGGGTTTAGATCAAAAGAGCGATTTAGAAGATTTTGAAGTCCTTAGGCTTGAATCCGATGCGAATTTGATGTTATGATGTTGATTTGAACGTTCCGATGGTTGGAACAAGTTTGAATAATGTTATGGGACATGTTGGCATGTTTGTTTGAAGTCCCGAGGGTCTCGAATGGATTTTGGATGGTTGATGGAGTTTAACTTCGGCATTTCAAGAATGTGCCGGTGGCGTATCTTTAAGGAAAAGTGGTATCATATTATGCAAACTAACTCCAAATTCAGTTTTGTTTGAAGCATTAGATCCATATCGAAATTTTGGATCCATAACAAAAAGAATCGTCCAATTCGGACATCGTATGAGAAAGTTATGCCTATTTTCGCGACGAGGAAAAAATCTGCCGAAATGTGAGATTCGCGACGGGAATGCGAATCGCTTTTTGGACATTTTGGTCGCGAATTGAGGCAAAAAGCTGGGCGAAGATTCGCGACCAAAAAGCGAATCGCACATGTGAAGTGCGAACCGCTTTTTTGACATTAGGGATCGCGTTTTCGACCCGACAAGGGTGTTTTAACTCGAATTTTAACACTTTTTAAGTAGAACCCAATGCCCATCTTGTTCTATAAGACCCATTTTCGTTACCCACGAAGAGGAACACCTCCAAAAACCATAGAATCACCATAAATCAACTTCAAAAGCATATTCAAAGGAGATTTTCATGGACAAATTCATAGAGGAAGAGTCTTGGTCATCTTAAACATACTTGGAGCCATAGAACTCGAATTGAAGCAAATCTTGAAGCAATTCTTGAAAGATTTTCAAGAGTAATCTCGGGGTAAGTGTTCCTAACTAAATTTTTGAGGAATTACCTCATTTCATCACCGTTTTTAGCAATTAATTGGTGATTTAA
>MCJB01049210.1:2698-50901 GCA_002018475.1 Nicotiana obtusifolia
GGGGGGGGGGGGGGAATATATATCGAAACTGCGATTGTCAGCTGGGGAGTGCTCGCAAATGCGAGCATTCGATTTGTAGAAGCGAAATAGTTGGCGGACTTTATTTATTTCGAGGATTTGTTCTTTTTTCATTATTTTGAGTTTTGGAGCATAGAAAGAGGTGATTTTGGAGGATATTTTCACTATTATTTTGAGGATAAGTAATTCTACTTGAATTTGATTATATATCTTGTTTTCTCATGGATTATACACTAATAACATGGAACTTTGAAGGAAAAATTTATGATTTTTGTCTATATTTTAAGAGAGTGTAATTTGAGAAGTTGAGTACCGATGGACTCGATATTGGAATCTAATCACATATTTGGACTCGGCAGCTTATGGGTCATCGAGATTTGGTATTGATTTTGTATTTCAAGCATACGAGCCCCGGTTAACTTTTGTTGACTTTTTGGGATTCTTCAAAGATCAAAGCGTTATTGATTGAGATTGTTTCCCATGGCATTTGTTGAATTTCTTGGATGATGTCTGGCTAGATTTGAGCCGATTAGAGGTGATTTCTCAAGAAAGAGAAATTTTGGAGCTTTAGACTAGCACATATGAGGTAAGTATCTTGCCTTAGCTTTGTTGAGAGGATTTTCCCTAATAAATGATGTTGTTTGCTACATGTGTGAGTGATGCATATGCGAGGTGAAAAATATATATTTGATGCTTTACATACGTGTATTTAATGTTATTGACTTGCGGGGTTGGTTGGTTTAGCTTCAGAGAAGTTTTGGATTGAATTGGGACAGTTAGTCTCAAGGTTGAGTGCTTAAGTAGAAAGAGTTAACCAGAGTTGACTTTCGTATAGACAATCCTGGAATGGTGTTTGATGGTTCCAATAGATTCGTATGGTGATTTGGACTTAGGCGTGTGTCCGCACTTGGATTTGAAGGTCCGTAGGTTGATTTGGTGCTTTTTGGCGAATATTGGAAAGTTAAAAGTTTGGAAGGTTCAAAGGTTTGATCAGGAGTTGACTTTGTAGATATCGGGTTCGGATTTTGGTTCTGGGAGTTTGAATAGGTCCGTTGTGTCATTTGGGACTTGTATGTAAAATTTGAGGTGATTGCAAGTTGATTTGATATGGTTCGGCATGCGTTTTGAAGTTGAAAGTTCATTAATTCATTAGGCTTGAATTGTGGTGCGATTCGCAGTTTTGATGTTGTATGGTGTGACTTGAGGCCTCAAATAGGTCTGTGTCATATTCCAGGTTTGGTTGGTGTGTTTGGACGGGGTCCCGAAGGGCTTAGGTGTGTTTCAGATTGATTTTGGATCATTTATGATGGTGTTGCATTGCTAAAGTTTTCTAGGATTGGTGTTTTAGCAAATGCGGAAGTTTAGTCGCAGATTCAGACCAGGAGCCGCAAAAGCGAAATTGGGCTGGAGGAGCAGGGGTCGTAGATACGGAAGGCATAGCGCAGAAGCGAGGGCACACTTGCGATAGGGGACCACAGAAGTGGGTGCACATGTGCGTGGGTGCTGACTGCAGAAGCGGGAGGTAAAGACTTAAGTGGAACTCGCAAATGCTAGTTTTTAATCGCAAATGTGGCACCACAGGTGCGGTGAATTGGATTGCAAATGTGGAATCACTGGTAGATTTTATATTTTGAAGGGTTTGGTCATCTTTCATTATTTGGAGTTGTGGAGCTCGGTTGGAAGCAATTTTTGGAAGGCTTTTCACTAAAATTGAAGAGGTAGGTGAAGTTTACTTAATTTTAATGTTAGATATTGATTACCCATGGATTTTTACACCTAGTTTAAAAGAATTAAAGGTGAAATTTGGTGATTTTTTACTATGGCTTTGGAGAGTGAAAATTGATGATTTGAGGGCCGATTTTGAGGTTGGACTTAGATGCAACACATATATTTGGACTTGTATTGGAATAGGTGTTCGGTATTTGTAAGTTTTGACAGATTCCGAGTGCGAGCTCGGGGTTGACTTTGTGTATTTGAAAAAAAAACTTAGCTTTATGGGTTGGGGTTTTTTTCCTGTGGCTTTTATTGATGATATTAAGCTGTTTTGGCTAGATTCGAGTTGCTCTGAGGCTGATTCGCGTGGAAAAGGTTTTTTGGAGTATTGATTCATGCATGTTGAGGTAAGTAACATATCTAAACTTGGTGTGAGGGTGATTATCCCTGTGAACTAGGATATTTAAGATGTGTTGGGGGTGATGCACATGCTAGGTGACGGGCGTGTGTGCGTACACTGGGGTATTCATGATCCGGGTAGACTTAAGGCTACCATGAGACTAGCTTGCTTTCATTCTTCATTGTATCCATATTTTCTCTACTTGAATAAAAATTTGAGCTATGATTCATGTTTTAAATCATGTCTAAGCTATGTGCTTAATTGTTTGAGACATGGTAGAGGTGTTCTTGCTGTTTTAAGCTATTTTCCTTTATTGTAGTCATATTCTCAGTCATAATTTTTCATCCGCATATTATATCGCAGTCTTTGTGCATCATTTGTTTGTTATATCACATGTTGTGGTTGCCTTCTATATGTGATACTGTGTGGGATGAGTTTTATAAGATGTGAGCCTTTGAGACTTTGAGTTATATCCGCCTCTCCGGAGTCTAATATCACAGTGAGCGCATGCATAGAGTTATATATGGGCTTTGGTGAGGGGTATTAAGCCAGGAACCTGTATAATGCTGAGTGTGATTGTGTGTGTGATGGTGAGGGGCACTTGTGCTAGGCACCATAAGTGTGTCGAGAGTGAATTTACTTGATGATTTCGCCATAATGTTACTAGCTTGATATGTATATTTGACATATGGACACAGAGATGTATTTTTCTTATGCTAGCTGGTAAACGGAATGTCTTTTCTGTTGTTGAAAGTTTGGAAAATCACAGTTTCCTTGATAAACTCACATTTTTAGAAATTTCAGTGACAGATTGAGCTTTGACTGTTATACTTGGAAAGCATGTCTAATTTTTCCGTACTTATGAACGAGCTTAACATGATATCTTTTGAGTTATTTACTTTTACTGTCTGCATTATAATATGAATTGTTATTGATATTGGTGTTAGATCCTAACTTTCTTTCAAGCTCGTCACTGTTTTCAGCCCGAAGTTAGGTTTGTTACTTATTGAGTACATGAGATCGGTTGCACTCATACTACACTCTGCACTTTATGTGCAGATCCGTGTACTTCTAGGCGTGGTGATTGCTAGAGTTCTCACTGGTACCAGCTTGAGGAGACTACGAAGTAGCTGCTACGTCATTCTCAGACCTTGAAGTTCTCTTTCTTTATCTCTATTATCATTGTTCTATTGTTCAGACAATTTGTATTGAGGATTTGGCCATATATTTTTATATTCTATAGTGTTCATGTACTCGTTGACACAAGATCATTAGGATAGTTGTAGTTGTGTTATTGTTGATTCTCTCAGATATTTTATGATATTACTATTGTTGAGATTGTTAAGTTTTGTTATTCAGGTTTATTATTATTGTGAAATTGCTGGATTTCCTAGTGTTAGGCGTTGTACAGTTCCGGTGGGAGTTTGGGCCATGACAAGTTGGTATCAGAGCACTAGGTTGCCTAGGTCTCAAGAGTCATGAGCAAGTTAGTAGAGTCTGAATCTGTATGGGGACATTTTTACTTATCTTCGAGAGGCTACCGAACTATTAGGAAACATCACTTTCTTGCATTTTTGTCTTGCGGATTAGTTATTTCCGAAGTTTGAACCTTTACTCTTCTATTCTCTCATATATGGCGAGAACACATTTAGCTGATCAAGAGCCAGAGCCTAGATTACAACCACTACTAGGTGTAGAGGCAGGGGCCGAGGTAGGGCCGGAGGTAGGGGCATAGCTCATCTTAGAGCACATGCAGCGGCACCTGATTTTGAGCCTCCAATCAAGCAAGAGGAGGAGATCCCTGTTCTGACCGAGTCGTTAAGACCAGCTCAGGTCCTAGAGGAGTTCATTGCTAACCTAGTACTTTAGGATGCCCTAGTCCGCTTGGATGGCCTTATAGAGAGTGTGCCCCAGGCAAGTATATTTTTAGTTGCACCAGCCGTTTCTCAGGCCGGAGGAAGAGTTCAGACTCCCGCTACTAACACTCCAAAGCAGATGGTTCATAGGTATCAGACCCCAGTAGCTCTACCACTTAGAGCAGATCAACTAGTTATTGCTACACAGCCTGAAGAGAGAGCCACGATGTCAGCTGAGGGGCTGAAGAGGTTGGACAAGCTCACCAAATTATTTCCCACTCGCTTTGGTGGTACACCTTCTAAGGAACCCAGGGATTTCTTAGACCATTTTCATGAGGTATTGCACAACATAGGTATAGTAGAGTCCAATGGAGTTAACTTCACAGTGTTTCCAATGCATGGCTCTGCCAGGAGGAGATGGCAGGAGTACGTCCGGGACAGACCAACACGTTTACCTCCTCTTACTTGGGCCTAGTTTTCACAGTTAATATTAGAGAAGTTTATTCCCTTCACTCATAGAGAGGACTTCCGCAGCCAGTTTGAGCGTCTCCAGTAGGGTAGCATGACCGTTACTCAGTATGAGACTAGATTTATGGATGTATCACGTCACAGAGCTATTTTGATCCTTACAGAGAGGGAGTGGGTCCGGAGGTTTATAGATGGCCTTATATATGGTATCAGGATACAGATGGACGGGGAGACTGAGGATGATAATTTTTTTTACTCGGGTTGTGGAGATCGTTAGGAGGATCGACCTCATTAGAGTTAGAGTAGGTAGACGGCCTCGCCATTTTTGAGGATTCAGTGGTGCCTCATCTAGAGGCCGAGGTCAGTTTGTGAGGGGCAAGTCTACCAGACCAATTTATCATTTGCTACTTCTTAGTCAAGGAGCTTCAGTACGGTCTTCGTTTAGTGCACTCCCAACTGAGAGCTCTTATTGCACTTCATCAATTTAGGTTTGTTAGTATCGGGCTTTACCAGGGGTTATTCTAGTTCACAGGGTTCGATTCAAGCCCCACAATCATTCCCAGTTCGAGGTTACTACGAGTGTGGGAAGTTAGGGCATGTGAGGAGGTATTGCCATTATTATTTAGAGGTCCCGTGCAGCAGAGAGGCTAGGCTATGACTCCTGCACTAGTTGCTACACCACCCGCTTAGCGAGCTCGAGGTGGAGGTCGTGGGACGAGGCCACCCTAGAGGGGGAGGTCAATCAGGTGGTGGACAGGCTCGTTGCTATGCATTTTCTGCCAAGCTAGACGCAGTTGCATCCGACGCCATGATCACAGGTATTGTTTCTGTGTGCCACAGAGACGATTCAGTATTATTTGACCCTGGTTCCACTTATTCATATGTGTCATCATATTTTGCTCGTTCCTTGAATACGCCTTGTGATTCTATAGATATGTCTGTTCATGTATCTACACCTGTGGGTGATGCTATTATGGTGAACCATGTATATCAATTGTGTGTGGTTACTATTGGAGGTTATAAGACTAGAGTTGATCTCTTATTGCTCAGCATATTAGATTTTGATATCATTTTTGGCATGGATTGATTGTCACCATATCACGCTATTCTTGATTGTCACGCTAAGACCGTGATATTGGCGGTGCCTGTGTTGCCTAGGGTAGAGTGGAGAGGTTCCTAGATCATGTTCCTAGTAGAGTGGTGTCTTTTTGAAGGCTCAACGGATGGTTGAGAAGAGGTATTTGGCGTATTTGGCCTTTGTGAGAGATGTTAGTGTTGATACTCCTACATTGAGTCAGTTCCGGTAGTGACGGAGTTCTCAGATGTGTTTCAAGTAGACCTACCGGGCATGCCACCCAACATGGATATTGATTTTGGTACTGATTTGGTGTCGGACACTCAGTCCATCTCTATTCCACCATATCGCATGGCGCCAGTGGAGTTGAAGGAAATGAAGGAACAATTACAGGAATTGCTTGATAAGGGTTTCATCAGTGTGTCACCTTGGGGTGCACCGGTTCTATTTGTGAAGAAGAAAGATGGTTTTATGAGGGTGTGCATTGGCTACAGGCAGCTGAACAAGGTTACTATTCAGAACAAGTACCCACTACCTCGTATTGATGACCTATTTGATCAGCTTCAGGGTGCTAAGGTGTTATTTAAGATTGCTTTGAGATCGAGGTATCATGAGTTGAAGATCAGGGCTTCGGGTATTCCCAAGACTGCTTTCCGGACCCGCTATGGCCATTCTCAGTTTCTAGTGATGTCATTTAGGTTGACTAACGCCCTAGCAGCTTTCATGCACTTGATGAAAAATGTGTTTTAACCTTATCTGGATTCCTTTGTCATAGTTTTCAATGATGATATATTAGTGTATTCTCGCAGCGGGGAGGATCATAAGCAGCATTTGAGGATCGTGCTCTAGACTTTGAGGGAGAAAAAGCTATGTGCTAAATTTTCTAAGTGGGAGTTTTGGTTAGACTCAGTGGCATTTTTGGGTCATGTGGTATCTAGTGAGGGAATTAAGGTGGATCCAAAGAAGGATGAGGCTGTTCAGAGTTGGCCCAGACTGTCTACTACTACTGAGATCCGGAGTTTCCTTGGGTTGGCGGGGTATTATAGCCGTTTTGTGGAGGGGTTTTCATCTATAACAACCCCATTGACTAGAATAACGTAGAAGGGTGCCCCATTCAGGTGGTCTGATGAGTGTGAGGAGATCTTTCAGAAGCTCAAGACTGCCTTGACTACAGCTCCTATTTAAGTTTTGCCTTCTGGATCGGGTTCTTGTACAGTGTATTGTGATGCTTCACTTATTGGAATTAGTTGTGTATTGATGGATGGTAGAGTGATTTCTTATGCTTCACGTCAGTTGAAACCCCGTGAGAAGAATTATCCAATGCATGATTTGGAGTTGGCAGCCATTGTTCACGCGCTTAAGATTTGGCGGCACTATCTATATGGCGTGTCTTGTGAGGTGTTCACGGATCACAGGAGTCTCCAGCACTTATTCAAGCAAACCAATATGAACTTGAGGCAAAATAGGTGGTTAGAGCTACTAATGGACTATGATATCACCATTCTTTATCACCCGGGAAAGGCCGATGTGGTGGCTGATGCTTTGAGTAGGAAGGCTGAGAGTATGGGGAGTCTCACTTACAATCCAATTGGGGAGAGACCGTTCGCTTTCTATGTTCAGGCTTTAGCCAACAAGATCGTGAGGATGGATATTTTAGAACCTAGCAGGGTTCTTGCATGTGTTATATCACGATCGTCCTTGTTTGAGCGCATCAAGGAGCATTAGTATAATGATCCCCATTTGCTTGTCCTAAGCGACACGGTGCAGCACAGTGATGCTAAGGAGGTTATTATTGATGATGATGGGGTATTGAGACTTAAGGGCAGTATTTGTGTGCCTAATGTTGATGGGTTGCAAAAGTTGATACTGGAGGAAGCCCATAATTTGCGGTATTCCATTCATTCGGGTGCCATAAAGATATATCAGGATTTGAGGCACCACCATTGGTGGCGGAGGATGAAGAAGGATATTGCAAAGTATGTTGCTGCAGGTGAAGTACGAGCATCAGAGATCCGGTGGTTTGCTTCAGAGGTTGGATATTCCAGAGTGGAAGTGGGAGTATATCACTATGGATTCTGTAGTTGGGCTTCCATGGACTTTGAGGAGATTTGATGCAGTGCGAGTTATTATGGACAGACTGGCCAAGTCCTCACACTTCATTCCAATCATGAGTACCTACTCTACAGAGTAGTTGGCTCGCATTTATCTTCGTGAGATTGTTCGCCTTCATGGTGTGCCTGTGTCTGTTATCTTGAATAGAGGCACTCAATTCACATCGTATTTTTGGAGAGCAGTGTAGTGAGAGTTGGGCACACAAGTCAAGCTGAGTACGGCATTTCATCCTCTGATGGACAGACAGTCCAAACGTACTATTCATATATTGGAGGATATGTTACGAGCTTGTGTCATTGATTTTGAAGGATCATGGGATCAGTTTCTATAGTTAGCAGAGTTTTTCTAC
This sequence comes from Nicotiana obtusifolia, assembly GCA_002018475.1. Taxonomy (NCBI): domain Eukaryota; kingdom Viridiplantae; phylum Streptophyta; class Magnoliopsida; order Solanales; family Solanaceae; genus Nicotiana; species Nicotiana obtusifolia. Next base: position 10,690 of record MCJB01049210.1, read on the forward strand.
AACAGCTATCATTCGGGTATCATGATGGCTCCGTATGAGGCCTTATATGAGAGGCATTATCGTTCTCCAGTTGGTTGGCTTGATCCTGGGGAGGCTAGGTCGTTGGGCACTGATTTGGTCTGTGCTGCTTTGGAGAAGGTGAAGTTTATTTAGGAGCGACTTCGTACCGCGCAGTCTAGATAGAAGAGTTATGCGGATAGGAAAGCTCGTGATGTGGCATATCTGGTGGGTGAGAAGGTTCTACTCAAATTTTCACTTATGAAGTGTTTGATAAGGTTCGGCAAGAAGCGAAAGTTGATCCCTAGGTATATTGGTCCCTTTGAGGTGCTAGAGAGAGTTGGAGAGACGGCATATATACTTTCCTTGCCACCTAGTTTATCAGGAGTTCACACAGTGTTTCATGTTTCCATGCTCCGTAAGTATTATGGGGATCCGTCATATGTATTAGACTTCAGCACGGTGCAATTTTATGGGGATTTGACTTATGATGTGGACGGGGATCCGTCGAAGAAAATAGCATCAGTGAAGGTTCATTAGAGAGGTCAGCCGACGAAGGAGGCTACTTGGAAGACCGAGCAGGAGATGTGGAGCAGATATCCTCACCGTTTTGAGACCCCATGATTCTAGACTCGTTTTAGGACGAACGTTTGTTTAAGAGGAGGAGAATGTAACGACCCAGCCGGTTGTTCTGTGTATTTTAGCCCCATTTCCCATATTTGATGTTTTACATACGTGTATTTGATGTTATGTGACTTGCAGGGTTGGTTGGTTTAGCTTCAAGGAAGTTTTGGATTGAATTGGGACACTTAGTCTCAAGGTTGAGTGCTTAAGTTGAAAGAGTTGACCAGATTTTGACTTTTGTGTAGACAAAATCGGAATGATATTTTGATGGTTCCCAATAGGTTCTTATGGTGATTTTGGACTTAGGTGTGTGTCCAAATTCTGATTTGGAGGTCCGTAGGTTGATTTGGTGCTTTCGGTGAAAGTTGGAAAGTTAAAGGTTTGGAAGGTTCATAGGTTTGACTAGGAGTTGACTTTGTTGATATAGGATTCTAAATCTGGTTCCGGGAGTTGGAATAGGTCCATTGTGTCATTTGGGACTTGTATGCAAAATTTGAGGTTATTCCGAGTTGATTTATATGGTTCGGCATGAGTTTTGGAAGTTGAAAGTTCATTAGGCTTGATTTGATGTGCGACACGTAGTTTTGATATTGTTCGGTGTGATTTGAGTCCTCGTGTAGGTCTGTGTTATATTTCGTGTTTGGTTGGTGTGTTTGGACGGGATCCCGAGGGGCTCGAGTGTGTTTCGGGTTGATTTCGGACTATTTTTTATGGTGTTGCATTGCTGAAGTTTGCTGGGACTGGTGTTTTCGCAAATGTGGAAGTTTGGTCACATATGTGAGTTTGCAAATGCGGCCCAGGAGCCACAAAAGCGGAATTTGGCTGGAGGAGTAGGGGGCCGCAGATGTGGAAGGCCTAGCACAGAATCGATGCCGCACTTGTAATAGGGGACCGCAAAAGCTGGTGCGCGAGTGTGTGGGTGTTGATTGCAGAAGCGGGAGGTCGGGACTAAAGTGGAACTCGCAGATGTGAGTTTTTGACAGGTGCAGTGATTTGAACCGCAAATGCGGAATCACTTGCATGTTTTATATTTCGAAGGGTTTGGTCATTTTTTATCATTTGGAGTTGCGGAGCTCGGTTGGAGGCAATTTTTGGGAGGCTTTTCACTATAATTGAAGAGGTAGGTGAACTTTTACTTAATTTTAATATTAGATATTGATTAACCATGAATTTGTACACCTAGTTTAAGTGAATTAAAGGTAGAATTTGGAGATTTTTACTATGGTTTTGGAGAATAAAAATTGATGATTTGAGGGCCGATTTGAGGTTGGATTTAGATGGAACACATATATTTGGAATCGAAACGGAATGGGTGTTTGAAATTAATAAGTTTTGACAGGTTCCGGGTGCGGGCCTAGGTTGACTTTGCATATTTGAATCAAGATCTTAGCTTTATGGTTTGGGGTTGTTTTCTATGGCTTTATTGATGATATTAAATTATTTTGGCTCGATTCGAATCGCTCAAAGGCTTATTCACGTGGGAAGGACTTTTTAGCATATTGATTCACGCGTTTTAAGGATAGTAACATATCTAAAATTTATTTGAGGGTAATTATCCCTGTGAACTAGGATACTTGAGATGTGTTGGGGGTGACACACGTGCTAGGTGAAGAGAGTGTGTGTGTACACGGGGATATCCACGATCCGAGTAGACTTAAAACTACTATGAGACTAGTTTACTTTCATGCTTCGTTATATTTGTGTTTTCTCTACTTGAATTATAATTTGAGATATGACCATGCTAGGAATCATATCTAGGCTATGTGATTAATTATTAATTGTTGATTAGCGGTTGGGATAGGATCCGCCCCTCCGGAGTCTAATATCACAGTGAATACAAGCACAGAGTTAAATATGTGCTTTGGTGAGGAGTATTGAGCTAGGAACCTGTACAGTGCTGAGTGTGATTGTGTGTGTGATGGTGAGGGGCACTTGTGCCAGGCACCGTGAGTGTGCTGAGAGTGAGTGTACTTGATGATTTTACCGTGATGTTTCTAGCTTGTTATGTATATATGACGTGTAGGCATAGAGATGTATTTTTCTCATGCTAGCTAGTAAACGAAATGTTTTATCTGTTTTGAAAGTTTGGAAAATCACAGTTTCCTCTATAAACTCACATTTTTAAAAATTTTGGTGAAAGATTAGGCTTTGACTATTATACTTAGAAAGCATGTCTAATTTTTCTATACTTGTGAATGAGCTGAACATGGTATCTTTTAAGTTATTTTCTTTTACTGTCGTCGTTATATTATAAATTGTTATTGGTTATTGGTGTTGGGTCTTGACTTTCTTTTGAGCTTGTCACTGCTTGCAGCCTGAGGTTAGGTTTGTTACTTATTAAGTACGTGTGGTAGGTTGTGCTCATATTACACTCTGCACTTTATGTGCAGATCCAAGTACTTCTGGGCATGGAGATTGCTAGAGTTTGTACCCGTACCAGCTTGAGGAGACTATGAAGTAGTTGATATGTCGTTCGCAGACCTTGAAGTTCTCTTTCTTTTATCTATGTTATCATTGTACTATTGTTCAGACAATTTGTATTGAGGATTTGACCATGTATTTTGAGATTCTGTAGTGCTCATGTACTCGTTACACCAGAACATTAGGATGGTTGTAGTTGTGTTATTGTTTATTCTCTCATATATTTTATGATATTACCGTTGTTGAGATTATTAAGTTTTGTCACTTGAGTTTATTGTTATGGTGAAATTGTTGGTTTGCCTGTGTTAGGCGCCATCACGGCTCCGGTGGGGAGGGATAGAAATAGATCCATACAAAATCAAGGCCATTGAAGCGCTATCGGACATACTCACAAATCCAAAGGTCGTGCAAAGGCTCACCGAGAGGTTAGCATTGGGAAGATCATATCGAGGTCATCAGAACGGTGTCACAAATTTTTCAAACTGTTAAATAAAAAGAAGGATTTTGAACGGACGCCTAAGTGTTAGCAGGCCCTAATGGACCTCAAAAGATACATGTCCAGCTCATCCTTGATCACAAATCCAAGGGCCAGAGAACAGTTGTTCGTATACTTGGTCGTATCTGAAGTAGCGGTAAGTGTAGTCTTGGTTCGGGAAGAGAGAGGTACGCAATCTCTTGTTTACTATGTCAGACAAACCTTACTAGATGTTGAAACTAGGTATCCTCATTTAGAGAAATTAGCCTTGGCGCTTGTGACAGCTGCTCGTAAACTTAGGCCTTATTTCCAACATCATCTAATTTGTGTAGTCTCCACTTATTGTTACCGAGCGTCCAACATAATCCAGAGCTCTGGGGATGACTGGTCAAATGGTCGGCCAAAATGAGTGAGTATGACATTACATATCAGCCCCAGATTGCCATTAAGTCATAGGTCTTAGCAGACTTCGTAGCTGGCTTTAGTCCAGGCATGATGCCTAACGTGGTAAAGGAGGCAATACTTACCTCCGGGACTGTGCATGGGATATGGATCCTGTATATGGATGGTGCCTCTAATATGAAGGAACCGATCTTGGCATAGTCTTAGCCACACCGTCCAGATTAACCATCAGAAAAGCTATAAAAGGTGTTCCTTTAACTAACAACGAAGCCGAGTATGAGGCTGTGATTGCAGGTCTTGAATTGGCAAGGGGACTTGAATCCAAGAAGGTGGAGTTAAGAAGTGACTCTTTACGAATCCAAAGAGGAACGAATGCATAAATACTTAAGCAGGGTCTTGGCGCTGCTATCCTAGTTCAAAGAATCAAAGATGATGTAGATCCCACAAGAAGAGAACATAGAGGCATGTGTCGTGGCTAACCTCGGGTCGTCATCTGACATCACAAAATTGGGGACGGACTCGATCATGAATCTCCTCCATTTCGACCTGGAACCAAACCAAAATGAGGTATGTTCCACAAGTCTAACTTGAGACTAGTGCAATGATATTATGGGCTATTCGCAGGACGATACCTTACCCGAGGGGCCCTCATAACCAAAGCAGCCCGATACTGTCTGGTCGAGGGTCAGTTGTACCGAAGGTCTTTCATGGCTAGCAAGCCAAGTGCTTAGGCCCTAGGGAAACCGAATACGTGATCAGGGAAATACATGAAGGTAGTTGTAGCAACCGCTCCGGGTACGAGCCACTAGTGTAAGAATTTATAAGGACTAGGTACTACTGGTCCAGAAGGGAACAACACACTAAGTCTATTGTACAAAAGTGCAACAAGTGCTAGTTGCATGCCCAGATGGTTCATCAACAAGTGGAACCCCTTCACTCGGTCATCTCAACGTGGCCCTTCATGAAATAGGGGATGGACATAGTAGGCATATTTCCTGTAGCACCTGGTTAGGTAAATTTCTATTAATTTTGACTAACTATTTCTCAAAAAGGGTCAAAGTAGGAGTTGACAAGCAAATCCGAGAGTGCGAGGTAATCAACTTCATTTGGGATCATATCATATGTAGACTTGGGGTCCCAAAGGAAGTAGCTTGTGATAATAGATCGCTGTCATTGGCTTTACGTTACCCAATTGTTCGAATAGACAAGCGGAGACAACAAATAAAACTCTGATACAAAACATTAAGAAGAAGTTAGAACGTGCTAATGGAAAGTGGCCGGAGGAGCAACCCAGAGTATTATGGGCCTACCGAACCACATCAAAAGCCAGCATCAGAGAGACAACATTCTCTCTCGTCTACAATGCAGAGGCTCTGATACTAGTTGAAATTAGGGAACCTAGCCTAAGATGCACCCATGCCAGCAAGAAATTTAATTTCAAGGCCATGACCATCGGGTTGAACTTACTCAAGGAAGTGAGACACCACTCTCGTCCGAACTATGTTGCAAAATAAAGAGTTGAAAGATACTTCAATTGGGGCTCATCCCTATACATCTTTTCTGACGTTTGCGCAGTTCCAAACCCGCTCATTCCAACCCTTGAACCACGAGGAACCTTTGCTACTGCCGCATTGGTTGAGCCATGCTGTCGCGCCCTATTTTCTCTCAAAAGCGGGTTTTGGCATGTTACAACTCTTTTAAATGGGATTAAAAGAGATGAATCACCACCTGACGATTTTTAAGGTGCGTTAAGACACCTATTTTACAATTTAAAACTAGTTCGTGGTACTAAAGATCGAGTAAGGGTTCAAATTATCTCAAAGAGAAGGGGATAAGCACTCTTCGAGGTCCACGATTGTGTTTCCTGATCGAAATTTAAACTAAGTGAGATTAACAGGGATATTTAGTTAAACTTGTTAAGTGATCACGCAAATTTAATGATTGATTGACCTAAATATTGAACTTAATCAATAAATGAATCAATTAGGTAAGTGTAAAAAAAATAACATAGCAAAAGAAACAAAGTTTAATTAGTACATAACCATTTATAATTAATAAGTACATAACCATTTATAATCAAAGAATACATAACATGCAATTGTCCTATATTGATGCCAAATTAAATTAATAACTAAGAAGAGGGGACCTAAGTTTTTAAGCCTAAAGGATCACTTCATACAACATAAACAATACTTCGCAACCTAAGTGCAATGGTTGCTCATATTATCCGAGTACAAACATCATCTCCTGCTACCCAACTACTATCTTTAAGTTGTTAACTTAAAGCGCACTAATTCAATTCTAAGTCGTGCCTTAAAGATGCCTACATGTCGCATACTTATAATCCACGAGGCTTTTAGACAACTTTAAGGGTGGTTCTAGACTCAAAATATCCAAAGGTTGCTTAAAAAATTAAAACTAGGGCGTCACATAAGTGAGAGCAAGTAGTACGTAAAGTAATTTGCAAGCAAGACGCAAAAGGCACAAATTTACCTCCCAATTAGACACTCAAATAACGAGGCAAATTATATGCAGATAGATTTGAACATAATTGATATGCGGCAGTATGCTAACATCGTTTTAAACAAGTTAAGCGGACAAGTTTTAGAATCATTCGAAAGCAGTGTTTAGACGATTGCGAATTTACCGAGTTGCTTCAGATTACAAATTAAGATGAACCTACAGATATGATATCTGGCTGGTGATATTAATTATCAGAATTAGGGGGCACTTTCGACGTCATAATCTGATTTCTAAGCAGTCTGCATGTAAATTGCGAGATGAAGAAGACCAAAGTTGTGCCAGGTGATGCAGACAGCCCAAAACTCAAGCTCTCATATTCAATTTATACCATCGTAACTAGATTTGGTAGCCTTACAAACAATAACCTCCCAACTACGATGTGTAGAATAATTTTAAACACAAGTATAGGGGTCTCATATACATGATTTCTTTGGAGTCCAAAAACTAACATAGGAAGGAGATAACCAGTCACGATATAAAATCCCACCAAGTTGTGATGGCACCTAACCTATCTCACGAGGTAACTCAACCAATAAGTAACATAGACTAAGCCAAAATTATTGAATAAATAATATTGAAGTAACAATGCGAAAATTTTATACAACTATTCCCAATGACTCGTAGTACAAGTCATGAGCGACTGAAAATAGAATACAATTCTGATTTGAGGAAAGATGCATAATATGTTTGATATTTACATAAACAGAAATATAAGTCCTAAAATACCAAAAACAAATGACATCTTATATCTGGAACGCTACTACGTCTTCAATGCTAGGCTTCGTCTCCCCTAGCAACTCAGCTCTAGAATCTGCACGCAAGGTGCAGAAGTATGTGTGAGTAACCATGTACTCAGTAAATATTTTTACTAACCTTGGTAAAGTAATGTCAAAATTTTTATGTCAAAAGATACTCACTTAATATAACATGTGCAATTCATAATCAAGAGAAAATAATGAGGGAAAATACAAGTAATAATGAAATGATAGAGTAAAAAAATAGTGAGCTTGTTTCGAAAATATAACAACCAAACCATTGCAATAAATCAAGTCTATGAGGAAGAAACAATATGCGTGAACCAATACAACATAACTACAAACCCGTATAATAAAAAGGGGTATTTTCAAGTTATCAAATTATATGGCATGACAACATCCTTCGTGCATTTATTTCTTCCTCACCAGACATATGCATGTATGTCAAATCAAATGGCACGGCAACATCTTTCGTGCATTTATCCCATCCTTACCAAGCACGGAAATACCCTTCGTGTAATATCACTCTTTCGCACCAATCACATGTATGACAGCACCAAACCAGGTACAAGACATATACCTAACAGTAACAATAAGGTAGAAGGCATAGATGTAGCAACAACAAGCAAGATAGAAGGCATGCAAATGATAGTAACACACCAGAAAGAAGGCATATAGGTAGTAGTAACAAACAAAATAGAAAAGATATAGATGTAACGATTGAAAGCAAGGTAGGAGGTATATGGGCAACATAGGCAGACAAGATAGAATACACATAAGTGACAGTAACAGTCAAGACATGATGTATCTAAGTAATAACAACAAACCAAGCAGGTGGTACAGAAGACAACAACAAAGAAGGTAAGATATACATGAGTAACGCTGAAAATTAAGGCAGAATACATACATGTGTCTCTCTCTGTGTGTGTGTGTGTGTGTGTGTATACACACACGAGGGAAAGTTAAACACATTAAAATGCATGTCTCCCATCCTCACTTGCATGGAAACATCCATTGTGCCATAAACTCTCATTCTCACCTGCACGAAAAAACCAGTCGAGCCAATTTCATATCAAATTGCAAGGAAACATCAGTCATGCTAATATCTCTCGTCCTCACCTACGTGGAAACACCTGTCGTGCAATATTACTCATCTTTACCTACACGGAAGCACTCGTTGTGCAATATTACTCGTCTCACCTGCACGGAAGCACCCATCATGCAATATCACTCATCCTCACTAAGCATATGTATGTCAGTACCAAGAAAAGGTAGGATGCATAAATACGATCAAGAGGGAATATGTCTCTAGAGACTTAACAAACATATCATCAATATAAACATCCATAGTCTTCCCTGCTTGTTTTTTTAACATTTTATATACCAACCTTTGTTAAGTGGCCCTGGCAATTTTGAGCACTAAAGGCATGACATTACAGCAATAAGTGATGTACTTCGTGATGAAAGAAGTTTTCTTCAGATCCTCAGGGTGTAACCTGATTTGGTTCTACCTGGAGTAGCCATCTAAATAGCTAAGCAACACGTGCCCAGTCGTCGCGTCGATTGTTTGATCGATGTGGGGCAAGGGAAACGAGTCTTTCTGTAATGACCTGGCCGATTGTTTTGAGTGTTGTAGCCCCATTTCCCCATTTACTACTTATTTTATGCTCAATTCTCGTCATGTGACTTTTCGGGGTAGTGGTTCGATTCCGAGGATGTTTCGGAATGAGTTGAGACGCTTAGTCTCAAGGTTGAAAGCTTAAGTTGAAAAGGTTGACCGGAAGTTGACTTATGTGTAAATGGCTCTGGAATTGAATTTTGATGGTTTCAATAGCTCCGTTGGGTGATTTTGGACTTAGGAGTGTGTACGGACAGTGATTTGGAGGTCCATAGTTGATTTAGGCTTGAAATGGCGAAAGTTGAAAAATTAGAAGTTTTGGAAATCGAGAAGTTTGATCGAGAGTTGACTTTGTGGTTACCAGACTCAGATTTTTGTTCCGAGAGTTGGAGTAGGTCTGTTGTATCATTTATGACTTGTGTGCAAAATTTGAGGTCAATCGGACATGATTCGATAAGTTTCGGCATCGATTGTAGAAGTTAGAATTTCTTAGTTTTCATCAGGCTTGAATTGGGGTGCGATTCATATTTTTGATGTTGTTGGATGTGATTTGAGGCCTCGACTAAGTTAGTATCATGTTTTAGGACTTATTGGTATAATTGGTTAAGTTCCCGGATGCCTCGGGTGGATTTCAGAGGGTTAGCGGATCGAATTTTGGACTTGAGAAAATGCTTATGGGTGCTAGACTGGTGTGATCGCACCTGCAAGGGTCATGGTTGCAGGAGTTTGACTTGGCTGCAGATGGGTCGTAGGTGCGAGGGAAGTGCGGCATGTGCGAGCTCGCAGATGCGTGTGTGGCTCCGCAGAAACGGAGGGTGAGCTGGAAATGGTAGTTCGCAAAAGTGAACCTTGTTGCGTAGGAGCGAGCCCGCAGATGCGGGATTGGGGGCAGCAGAAGTGATGGTGCGGAGTTTAAGCGAGTTTCGTAGATGAGGAGACTTGACCGCAGAAGCGGCATTGCAGAAGCGTAGAAAAGGGCCGCATGTGCGAAATAGCACTGGGCGGAATAAAGGTCGAAGGATTTTCGTGATTTTTATCATTTTGGACTTTACTAACTCGGACCAAGGAGAATTTTGAGAGGGATTTCGAGGGGTTTCTTGAGGTAAGTCACTTGTGACCATTTTTATTTAATAATATTGTTTTCCTATTGAATTTTCCACCTAGCTTGTGTGTTTTTGAGGTGGAATTTTAGGAGTTTTAGGCTAGGGATTGGAGAGTTATGTTTGGAGATTTGAGTGACGATTTGGTGTCGGAATTTGGTAAATTTGGTATGGTTGGACTCGTGGTTGAATGGGATTTCGGATTTTGTAACTTTTATTGGATTTCGAGACATGGGCCGGGGATTAACTTTTGAGTTGACTTTTTAACTTTTGATTAAAAACTTAGTAATTTCTTATGGAATTGATTCCTATTGCTTAAGTTGATCATATCGAATTGTTTATGGCTAGATTCGAGGCATTTGGAGGCCGATTCACGAGGCAAGGGCTTGTTGGAGTAGATATTTGCACGGTTTGAGGTAAGTAACCCTTCTAAACTTGGTTCTGCGGTTATGAATCCCTGAAATTACGTGCTATATGATTGGTGTTGAGGTGACGCGCATGCTAGGTGACGGGCGTGTGGGCATGCACCGTAGTAATTGTGATTCAGTCAATTTCGTAGAACTGTGTAGCTGTCATATCTGAATAATTTAGTTGTACCCTATGTGTTAGAGCACTTGAGCTGTGATTTATGTTAGAAATCTTGTTAAGGCTATGTGCAGGTGCTATTGGGACCCACAGTGGTTGTTCTTTTCCGTTGAGTTATTTGCTTAATTGCAGTTATATACTCAGTCACATTCATCATCGCATATCATATCTCATTCTCTGTTATCATACATTGTCGAATCGTGTATCACTGATTTGGGCTTCTTAGCATAAGTTTTGTGAGTCCGAGAGACTGAGAGATTGATGACTGAGTAAGGTCGAGGGCCTGTTTGTGAGTGATATTTATGGGATAGGGCTGCACACTGCAACAGGCTTTATTGATTCATGCCATGCTTGGCTTATTATTCTGCTTGGGCTGGATCAGCCCCTTTGGAGTCTGCAGCACTTGGGCTGGATCAGCCCCTTTGGAGTCTGCACACCCACAGTGAGCTTAGTTGCTATTGATTCATTTTCATTTGGGCTGGATCTGCCCTAGATTTATTTGTATTTTGGCTGGATCTGCCCTGGATTTATTTGCATTTGGGCTACACCTACAGCAGCTGCGCAGCAACAGCAGCAACTAGGTGCAAGCACAACAACAACAAAAATTGAACAGCAGCCTCACACAACCATTCAAATGCTATTTTCGACTCCCCTTCAGATACCAGATTTTTACAAAGAAGAAGAGGAAATGATACAACGACGCCGTGGTAAGGATGCTACAACAGATGGTCTTTCACCTGAGCACAATGGACAATTTCCGCAATCTCATTCAAGGAATAACAGTTGGGATGGCAAAGTGAATGAGGACGTAAACGTTAGGCTACTCCCAATGAGAGTTGCTAAGCAAAAACAGGTTGTCTCAACTGCGTCCAAGATGTCCACCCGTTCGAAGAAGAAATCATGATTTTTGAATATATTCTGAAGAGGCGGGAGGAGGAAGCTAAAGATTTCCAAATAGATTAGATTACAAGAATAGAAAAGGAGGGACAACACTCTAATTTGTAATACTTTCTATTATATCTTTTTATAAGCATAATCATATGTAATATCATCATAGAATGTATTATAAACTCTATGATGACCATTAATTAAGTATTTGGTTCTTTCCAGTTCTTTCTTTTTACATGCGTGCTAATAGGTGAGGCTTTTTATTTGCCTCAATAGGATTTGTAAGGTAAGGTTTAGCTAGGTATGTGGTTGCTTAAGTCCTATGCCTCTGGTAGCCAAGGCGTATAGGCGACACTACTCGAGCTTTTGTCCCCCTTACTTGTACTTTTCCTTTGCGGTGTTGTTTCTTTATTAATAAAATTCTATAATTTGCCCCAAAAAAAAAGACCTGCCCTGTACAGTGCTGAGTGATTGAGTGTGATGAGTGAGAATTGAGACAGTCAGGTTGAGTACTCCGAGAGTGTGAATACGTGAGGCTTTCATTGTGTTGCATCACATACGATATGTATATAGGCATGTAAATATAGAGATGCCATATTCCTCATATCATCCAGACTTGACATATTTATCTGTTTGGAGTTAATTGTTAAACTTGGAAGCATGTCTACATTCTTGTACCGGTACCTGCCGATTATGAGTTTCTCTAAGATATTATTGTCATATGTTCTGTAAAACTGTTTAATTATGTATTTGGACTGTATTTTTAGGACTCGTCACTGCCTTTAGTCCAAAGGTTAGACTTGTTACTTATTGAGTTGGTTGTACTTACGCTACACCCTGCACTTCGTGTGCAGACCCAGGTATTTCCGGGAACGGTGGTTGTTGATCTTAGAGTTTTCAGCCGTTCGGAGATTATTGAGGTAGCTGCCTTGGCATGCGCAGACCTTGACTCTCCTCCCCTATCCCTCAATTTTACCTATTCAGTTCTACTTTCTTAGACGGTGTATTAGACTATGTATTTGTATAGATGAACATGTACTTAGTGACACCCGGATTTTCAGATATTTTGTATTGAGCGGTGACGTTTTCATTCAGTTTTATGAGGCTTTTACTTACTTAAGCTTATTATTGTATAATTTAAATTTTAAGATGATGGTATGTGTGAGTTGTCGGCTTTCCTAGTATCACGTTAGGCACCGTCACGGCACTTGTGATTTTGGGTCGTGACACTTTCAGACATGCTTTATTTAGATTTTTTAAATCTACGCACATTCTAAACTTGTTGAGCTTTTTAGGAACTATGGCTGTGTTAACTAACTAATTCGGATATCTTACTTCCCAGATTGACCCTATTATAAGTAATTTAGATACCTCCTCCTTAACAAACTCATTGCAAGCGAAGGAAAGCGGTCACTTTTTATGCTTCATAGGAGGGTGATCCGGATCAAATGAGCTTGTGAGTAACCACATCCGGAGGAATATATGTTAAACAAAGTGGACCATGCAAAGCAATGTATGTTACAGGAATACCTTTCTTTCTAGTTGGTTGGCAAAAAGGATGACTTCCTCGAGCTCTTATGTTGTTGATTTTGTGACCTTGGTACTCTCCAAAGTTTTGAAGGCTCTCGGGATATTAGGCCATTCTGATTCTTTTTCTCCAGGATCACTCTCTTGCGAATGATCCCTCTCAGACATGGGGTGGGTCGAAGGCATTGGTTGCAATGATTGCTATTTGGGATCTGCCCCCACCCTGCTTTGCCCGATTGCTACGACCAGAGCACTCATTTCTCGAGTTGCCGGCGACTCTCCTCGAATTTCCCTTGTCTCCCATGAAGAAGGAAACTTCACGACTTGGTAGAAAGTTAATGGGGCCACCTGTATAAAGTGGAGCCAAGGCCTTTGCAAGATGATACAGTAAGACATATCACTGGTCATGACGTCGAGCATCATATCTTGGACCATCCCTCCTGTACAATTCATCAATTTTATCTCCCTATGGGTTATCTCACTAGCTATGTTTAACCCGGCAAGCAGCTTTGTGGCTGAAATTATCTTATCTACTAGAAGCATCTCTCTTTGACCTGGAGTTGGATGATATTGGCTGAACTACCTAGATCATTTAACACACGCTTAATTTTAGAATTTAAGACACGAAGAGATATTACCAGTAGGTCATTGTGCATATATGAGAGTCCGTTGCAATCCTTGCTGCTGAAGGTGATTGTATGATGCTTCGAGAACTCTAGGTCTCTCTCCCCGGAGGAGATGAAGACTTTAGTCTTTTTTAGGCTAAGTAGGTGACCCCGCTTACTGCTTCTCCATCGAAAATCATGTGGATTGTTTGTTTTGGCCATGGCAGCTTCCTCGATTCCTCACTATTGCGGTTTCTGCTCAGGTTATGCTTGGCCCGGTCATTGAGGATTTCCTTCAAATGTCGGGCCCTGAGCAGTTGTGCCACCTCGGCTCGTAGATATTTGCAGTCCCCAGTCAAGTGCCCGTGAGTATTGTGGAAATAACACCATAGGTCATGATTTCTCCTATCGGTGTTGAAATGGATCTCCCTTAGAACCTGATTTCCTTGATATCTCTCAAGGTTGTGAATAGCTTAGCGGGTCCGATGTTGAAATTATATTCGGATAGCCTTGGGTTCCAAATCCCTTGGTGGTGGTTTGGAGGGCCCTGCTACATCTCTCCTAACCAGGCCCTGGTTATTCCTAACCGCTCTGGTTTTGTGCTTTTGTCACTGTTGTCGAAGGGCTGAGTAAGGTTCGAATCGGCCCCATGAATTCTGGTATGCCTTGGACCTTTCCTGGAAGCTACCCATTTCTTTGATCGGCACTAGGGCTCTGAGGTCATCTTTAATTCGCGACTTGGTTGTATACCTATGATTTACTTCGTTCCAAGTTTTAGCAGTGAAATCCCCCATACTTTCCTTTAACTTCCATGAAGCATCGGAGCTGTTCAGGTTCAAACCATCAGTAAATGTCGCTGCAGCACAATTCTCCGATATCATGGGTAAGATCATTCTTTACCGTTGGAATCTCTCCACAAAACTTTAAAGTAATTTCCCCTTGCATTGCTTTATTTTGAGATGTCTTCGCTGTGGGTTTTAACATTTTTCGAGCCTCGATGTAAGCTTCACGATAACATTTGCAAGCATAGAAAAAGAGTCAATAGAATGTTCTGGTAAATCATCTCATATTTAGCTCTTGTTTTATGAATTTGGGATGTTAATTGCATCGATCCCCGGCAACAGCGCCAAAAACTTGTTGCTCCCTAACGCACACGCAAGTATACGTGGTCGACAAGTAATATAGGATTATGAGCCCAGGTTGTCGTACCCACAGGGACTTAAATTTACTACTTTCTAACGAACTAATAGTGTTATTTAAGCAAGCAAGAATCAAATTTAATAGCTAGGTTATTCAAAATTATAATTTCTAACTTATATCTAAGAATTGCAAGGAACAAAGTACGTATTTTGTAATCAAATAAACAAATATTCCAGGGTTGTGACTATTTTTCCAATCCTATTGCGTTCTAATTGACTTCTCGTTCATATAATTCATGTATGATTGCTAATTGTTCGATAAATATACTCATAGCCTTCTTCCAAAGTACTATTCGCCTATTCCTAACAAGATTAACACCTATATTCCTATGGAATTAATCTTAGCAAGAATGCAATAAAAACACGATATTCAATTAAACATGGTGATTAAGTATATTCCTATCCTAACCACGAATCCGCCCCCTTAAAAAGGTTAAGAACATGCTTTCTTCAATTCTTTTTCTAATCTAAACATAGTTTTCCCAAACATAGCATAGATAATTGATAAAACTTAATTTATGGCCAAAACAATTAAGCAATTAGGCATAGAATTGAAGAAACAATCATATGAACATGAATTATAAAAACGAAATCGTCAAGTTCGAAACACAATATTCATGGCTAATCACAACCCCAAAACAAGGGGTGATTAGCCACTTATGTTCAACAAAATCAAAAGATGAAGTATTGAAAAACTAATAAAAATACTAGACAGAGTTGATGAACTAAAGATCGATCGTGTTGTTGATGTTCCTTAGCGTTCTTAGACTTCAAAATCACGTTCTTCCCCCTCCAAGATGGGTTTAGGGGTGTTTATATAAGAGTTGGGAAGGTTTGGGGTCGAATTAGGGGTCTCCTAGACGGATTAGGACAACCTCCCGCAGTCGGCGCCCTGGCTGGCGCTAGGCGCCCCCTAGGGCGCTGCGTCCAGTAAGTTTTCCAGCCTCACTGCCTCCAGCGCCACAGGTGGCGCCAGGCGCTGCCTGTGGCGCCCAGTCCCTCTTGGTCTGTTTTCTTCTTGTTTTGGCTCGTTTCTTCCCCGTTTTCGCCCCCGATTGCTCCCGACTCATTCCTACACATAAAAACACATTACATTAACATGAATTGACGCAATTAACATCCCAAATTCATAAAACAAGAGCTAAATATGAGATGATTTACATCAAATTTTATATCTTTTCTACCAAACATCATGTATACCAAGGTAAAGCTCCCTTTCTGAGCATTTGGCCGAAATTTCTTGAGCATGACAGATTCGATCTCCTCCTGCTGTAGATCATTTTCGTTGATACCAGTTGTATAGGCTACCATGTGCTCCTAAGAATCCATGGTCCCATCATACTCAGCACGTCTGGCATTTTGAACGTTTTTGGGGTGAGCATCGGTGCCACACTTTGTTTAAATGGCAGTTTTACATACTTTTTGGTGTCTGCGCCCCTGACAATCGGTGGGGCACTAGGTATATGATACATCTGTGTGTGTATCTCCTACACTAAACTAAGGAGCTAATTGGAGACACTTCAAAGTTGGGGATTACATCCTCCGGCAAGTAATAGTTAGAAAAAAATAAATTAACGTAGGAAAATAGAGTCAAAAGTGAGAAGGATTGTATTAAGTCATTAGGATCATCGCTAAAGGCGCATACTGACTCGCAAATGGCCACTTGAAGCGATATTATTGCTAAAATACAGGTGTGCTTCACATTCGTTCTTACTACTCTTACTAACTTTTGGTAGAAGAAACAATGCACCCATCAAACCGGGACTTCACGCACGACCGCATGCCTGGTAACTAGACGAATAAGAAATATGAAAATACGTGTTGTACTCTTTTCCTTAGCAGAGGTGTATACCTCCAAATGGATTTTTCTGACAAGGTTTTTAATGAGGCAACAAATGTTAAGTATATTACCACGAGAATATACTGGGACTCCAGGATGCAGGATCTGTGAAAGGACTCTGTGCCCAAGTATCCATCTTTCATATATAGCAAGGGGGTGTAGGACATACCGGGACTGCTTTACCGAATAGGGACAACACAAACATGATACACAGTTGGGAGCACATCACTTTTTTTTTCATGCCATGTAAAAGTTCACAACCTAAGCCGAGAAACTCGCAAAGGTTCGTTTATAACTAGGGTCGTTTTCCCCTCAAAGAAAATGAAGCAAGTGTCAAATATCTTCTCTCATTTTTCTTTACTGTAGCCAGTCTTCCGACTTATACATACAGATATCATCAAAATCAAACACACAGCACAGTCTCAGGATTTTCATCGTAATATATCCCGCTACAAACATGCGACACATTCTCCGAATTCATATCGTAAAAATCGCAACAAACACATGATATAGTCTTCGAACTAAAATCGTAAATTTATAAAAAGAACTTGTTACCTAAAAATAAGGTCGAGACATCCGCCTCATAAGCACCATATAAAAGGGCCCTCCTTTTTATGAGTCAGATCGATAATTCTTGATCATAACATGCAATCAGAAGCCATATACCCGGATCGATTCGAAACTCGATTACAATAAAAGGATTGAAAATTTTCACCTGATCCTTGAGTATATTCCTTGGTTTCTCAAACATGGACATAGTTCTAAAAAAAGCGTCAAAAGGAATGACCCTTACGATTAAGTGTTCTTGTTCATGAATCGGATAGGTGATTCTCGATCATAGTAATGCCACTGGATGCTATGTTCTTGGATTCGGTTTGAGAGTCGATCTCGGTAAAAGGATAGAAAAATAAGAAAAGTCCTTCAAGGCCAACCAAAGTTATCACCACCCAATCTTAGAGTACTTTCCCTGGGAACATAGTCTCGAAAGAAGGTCGAAAAGGAAAAACATTCACGGTTAAGTGTTAAATAATTGATTAAGGAAACTCTAAGGCCCCCTATAGCTCGATCTCATACCCCTAGTTTCTAAAGTATTCTTCATTCATGCTTGACCACAAAAACTACATTCAAATGAATCTAAGTGTCGAAAACAAGCGACACAACTATGAAAAGCTTGAAAAGAAAGTGAGAAAAAATTCATAAAATAAGAAAATAACCCGTTTATATATACAACTGGGAAGAGTTTGGATATTGTTTGACGGGTGCAAAATATAGTATGCGCAAAAAGGGTCTAAAAACATCTGACCCAAGTGCCCAAAAAGACAAAGCATAATAAAAGGTGCATCGGCCCAAAAACTTCATATGTCAAGCACTAAGATGGGGGGAGAGGGGAGGGACACTTCCGACTACAGAGTCTTCACTCTGGGAACTCTACTCATCAAAATCGGAAAGCACTTGCTCTAAAGCTTGCTCTGCAGCTGCAATCCCATTTCAGCATCAACAATCATTTGAGGAAGGCCAAGGTTTCCACCCTGAATTGCACGGAGAGTCTCTAAACGGGTTGTGAGGTTCACCCAATTTTTGTATAGCTCGGCCGATTCTTTGTTAACTTTAACATTGGCGTTCCCCTAGTTTTCTGTACTGGCCCTCGAGCCTCATTTTGGAAACCCCCTCTCAACATCAATAGTCCTTGAATATATCCAGCTCAGTCAACAATTGAGCATCCTTTCTTAAAGAGCGGCATTTGCCGACAAAGTTTAAGCATGCTCGTCCACCTTAAAAGGTTTCTGCTCGAAGCTTTGGGTTGGACTCTGTGAGAACGATCAAAGCCGCCTTTTGCTCCTCCATCTCCCTTTTGGCCTACTCAAACTACAATTACAGAGACACCCACAAGGCTTTCCTATACTCCTTGTCCTCTCGAAGCCTGAAATTCGCTGCGAGAAGCTCGCTAACTTCAACCTTGGTACACTCAACTTCCTCAACCAGCGTCGCCAGCTATCTCTTTTCCCTCTTCATAATTGCAGTGGCGAGTGAATGGCTCTACACGAGAAAGAATAGAGAGTGAGTCTCTAAATACAAGAGTGATAGAATAAGAGGAAAGTTATTTCACTTGAAGAAGGGAGGCAATCAGTTAGCAGAATGAAGATTCCAAGTAATGAGCATCTGAGTTCGGCCGATGAGGGTAAGGATTTGAGGGGCATGCTTCAGTGTGCACCTCCCTAGGTGCTCATTTGGCCTTAATTGTCGAACTGGCGTGGACCACATTCACCGGCTCCAGCACCCCAGGCACCTCTAGTTTGACATCTGGGACTCTGTCTCTGCCACTTCCAACAGATCCGCCTAAATTCGTTCATCGAGATTGTTTGGGGAAATACCTCCACCTTTTCCCATGTAAGCTGCCTCCTCTTCTTCTTCGTCGATGGTGATCACCTTGGGCATCTTTTCCCCCGGCTCTCAGTCATCCCACAATGATGACAAAGGAGACATGCACTGATCCTCTCAACAACAGGCTCACCAGAATCTTGGATGCTCCTTTTTTGGTTTGAGGAAACCCTGCTAGTTATATCCTGGATATGGAGAATCGCATAGTCAGATGAGGGAGCATCCTAACAGCTGATCTCCTCCCAGATAGAGCTACAAAAAACATGTTCCTGAGGGTAAGAAACGGGAATCGGGAAAGACTGTTGCTTAAACATGACTAGTTACCATGGTTCTTCCTCTTCCATGGGTCGAAAGAAATGGCCCTCCATGTCCAGTCTTCCTGTCCGGAGCACAAAATGTCAATTACCAAATTAAAGGTCTCAGGTATTGGGGCAGGAGCAACCGTACTAGCTACAAGTACGAATCAGTGTTGAAAAAGATAAGTGATTATGATTGCAAAAAAGGCTGGGAAATTTTGAAAATCCATACGTGTAAACCTCCATGCCTCCAGAAGCGGTTGGGAAGTTGGTCGGTGCAGGCGATGTGTTGGAATCCTCACAAACTATCCACACCATCTTTGGTCGTAGTAATCTTTAACGCTTGTTATCAGGGTACGGGTTCCCTGTGCGATCAGGTATATCATTCCTCCCAGGAAAAACTAAGAGGAGTAGAGATGAACCACATGGTCAAGGGTGAAGTTTAGTTAGGCTTGATCGGTTAGGAATTAGATGCATGCTACTTACCTCAAAATTATAGTTCTGCCAAGCAGGCCTGGTATCATTGACAGAAGGCTTCGATAAGCTCGTAGACGGGGTTCCCAAAGCCTATGGTGAAGGGATAAGTGAAGATCATGGAAAAGCCCGTAGATGAGTGATTGGGACCCCATCGCCTATAGTGGAAACTTCAACATTGTCATCCTAGCCGGAATCAGCCCTCACTCGATGAAGGTGATCCTCCCCCACTAGGGATGTATATTCTTCCATCGACCTGCCTTGCCTTAGCTTGGCTTAAAGACATGAGGAATTATATCGATGGCGAGATCCTTTGAGCCCATCTCGTTAGGAGCCTCCTCTATAGGGCCTTCCATCTTCTACACGTAGAAGACACCAGATTATTTAATAAATAACCAAGGGGTGAGGATGAGCTTTTGGAGGTAGACATAGTTGGATAAGATTATTGAGAACAAATAAAGGACACTTTAGAAGATCTCTTCTTAAGTGAATACGAAAACTGGTAGAAAAGTAGTGGACTATTCTCATAGATGACGCTAGTTTAAATAAGGGGACATAAAATCATTATGGTGAGTAACTGCTGAATCATGGAGCGCCACGTGTTCTGGTAACTTAAGCGAAAAGGTGTCGTTGAACGAAACCCAAGGGCCATAATTAGGGCTTTGATGCACATCAAGTCTCTAAAATGGTTAGTGGTTTTCGGTTTCCTTCCCGCCAAGGGAATTTTGCATTTCTTCCACTTCCCACATATATTTTATAAAGTATCCGAAAAGTGGGGGACTATCTGTTTGGGATGAAAGTTCGACCTGCTGGGTGGACCAATAAGGATGCGATACGTGTTATTCTTGGCCCGTTCAGAGTCAAGCACTTTGTGTTATCACTGCTGCAGACCCTGGTTGTGGGTTTCAAAGTTATTATTATCGGTATCTTAAGTTGACGGTGTCGTCTCAAAATTGTCAAAGTCATTGCTTAGCGGTTGCGCAATGACACTTGGCCTAATAGATATTTTCCTTTGGTCCTGAACCCGGTGCTAGCTAGAATGCACTCTCACCAACATTCTGATATCAGTCATCATTTAACTCTGTGCTAAGCCTGAAACGCCATTTAAATAGTCATTTTTGTACTGCCGAGTAGTCTTATCACAAAGAGGTCCTTTCTTGTCTTGTGTAGTTAGCTTCTCAGAGAAGCTAAAGAAGGAATATTATCATCCCTCTAAGGCACTATCTAGGACACAACGTGTAACATCTCTCTCTGTCTCTCTCTCTCCTGCAAGAAATACAAAGCTCGACCATTGTTGTAACCCTTGTCTTTACTTTCATATACATTTCACCGATTAAGCTACAAGATAAAGGGTTTGGATCGATCATGATTTATTTCCCTTATTTTTAACAAAATAACTGTAAGTGGATAATCATTTTCCAGGCAAACATTAATAGATGCCCACTTTTAGGATCTCCATTGAAGTTATACCCGCATTGTACAAATACAAAATTTACCCACTTGAATCTGAAGTTCTTTTATCTTCTCAATACAACTTCAGATCGGATCTGAAATTCTTGTATCAACTATGCAACTTCAAAAAATTAAATTTTAAGTAGTTCTATCTCTTCAATGTAACTTCAGAATCGGATGTGAAATTTGTACATCTTTCCAATACAACTTTTGAAAAATCGGGTCTTAAGTAGTTCTATCTCTTCAATGCAACTTTAGAAATCAGATCTTAAGTCCTGAAGCATAAACTTGTTCTTCGAATTTCAACAATCTAACACACCATTCAACACCCATATCTACTTCAAATGAGCTTAAATTTGAGGGTAACTTTTAAAAATCATAAAGAACAAACCCTAGTCATCAAATTGTCAAAACAACATATCTGACAAACCCATTTTACAACTAAGAAGAAGAAGAGAAGAAGAAACCCTAAGCACAACAACCTACAATGGTTTTGCAACTAGAAGAAGAAAAAGAAACCAAATGGCTCCTGGATTGGGACATGATTACAGAGAAGAAGAAAGCACCAACGAATAAGAAGAGAAAAGAGTATATGAAATTAATCAAAAATTAGGTATCATTTAAACTTTTGAAAAAAAAAAAAGGTACATCTTAAATAGGGGTGACCCCAAATAGGACGCTTACCAAAATGAGTATCCCAAGTTCCACTTTTTGATGGGCTTGTAAACCACGTCGTCCGTTTGCTGTCTATAATCCAATTAGAAGACGTTATCCATTTGAGTACACATGCCCAAGAAATTAGGCATTGGAAAAGATTACTGACCAAATTTTGGAAATAAGAAGAGTGCACACAAGCCCAAATAAGGGGAACCATTTTTCAGCTACAATATTCTAGACTTTTCAAATGCAAACGTATTGAGTATTAAATAAATGGGAATTTCGCATCGTATATCACTTCAGCCTACTAATTGGTTAGAATTAATCAATTTTTTATTTATTGGCATCGATTGGCTAAGAAATGTGTGTGTGTATATATATATATATATAACTTTATTTTTCTTTCTTTGTGTATATCAAAAATTTTATATTCCTTCTTTGTATATCTAAAATATGAAACTATAATATAATTGTCTATAATTTATTGGTTTCTCTATATCCATGTGTATAACACAAAAATAGTTATATTATTTGTATTTCATAGTGTATAAGATATCAAATGTGTACACTAAAATGGCATATAATAAAAGTATTGCGACTTTCGTCTAGAAAAGTGCCTGCGAGTATGATTTGCTCAAATCTCACGCTTTATTTTTAGCTTTTTAATCTTCCCTAATCCATGAGAGGGAGAAAGGAGAGATAGAAAAAGTATGGAGAGAGAAAGGGAGAAAGAGACAACAAAGAGAGGCAGAGGGGGTTATGGGGAGAGAATAAATAGGGAAGTAGGTATTTTGTGATTTACCTATACATTGCTAATTTTTTGGCATATATCTTTTTCAAACATAATCTACGGCAAAAAATTTGTAAATTTTAGTTATATGTCGTCACCCCATATCAATTTACATTAAATAATTTTAGCATATCAAGGAAGTTGGAAATTACACATAACAGATCACAATATTTATCTTATAAATAAGTCATTAATGAATAGTAGTAACATTTTACTACAAATGATGGCCAAAAGCGGGTGCTACTTAGCCACCTATGCTTACTCAGGCTCCTTTTGGTTCTAAGAAATACGTAGTTAATTTATATCTCTAAAATTGAGCACCCTCAAAAGTTTGGCCAAAGTGCCAATTAGCAGGTGCGACATTGTAGGTAGTGAGAGTTGTTCCATCGCCAGCTGTGACCCTAATAGAAAGGGTTTGGCCATTGAGGTAAGAGTTACTCTGCCAGTTCTGACCCCAATTTCTTGACATTGTCTGCCAACCACTTGAAGATCCTTTAATTGAAACAGAATGGATATCCCCTGGACCTGCTACATTGGCGACTAGTACCAACTTGAAGTAATAGTGTCCATTAATAGTAAACCGAATTCCTCCTTTCTTCACACACTAGGGACGATGGTATTGAGCAATTTGATGGTAAGCAGGTTGAGCCATTTCAAAATGGGGACGAGGAGGATTGCACCACCCACCATTGTCACTGGGCAAAGCAAAATTGGGTGGGCAAAAGTTAGTAGCAGTGACAGTAATGGTACCAACTGGGTTCACCAGCGCACCGCAGCTCAAAACAAGCCATTGTCAGACAATGCTGTGCTTAATGCTACAGTATTAGTTCCATATCCTTGCCCATGCAAATTCCCATATCCACATGCTCCTCCAGCAATTTAATTATTAATCCTTAATTAGCTCAAGTTCTCATTCCCTTCCCCCCCATAAAAGATATATTAAAACTTACCCATTGTACCAGTGGCATCACCACCACTATAGAATGTAGCATGAGCAGTTTGCCAGCTTCCATAATCATAAGACAAGAAAGCAGAAAGCAAGTTTTCCAAAGGGAGTGCCATAATTTGTAGTTTCAAATTGAAGGATTAATATTGTTTTGGTTTATGGAGAAGTGAATTTGGTGAGAAATAGTTGCATATGGCTCCTCTAGTTATAACCAAAGGAAAGAGAAAGAGAGTATCGTGCAAAGAGTAGAAGCAAGACACACAAGATATAGACCATTGCCGTCCAAAAGGACACTACAAGAATCACGTAATCAAAATTAAGTAGGCGTTTGGACATTAAAATTGTAACTTTTTTAAATAAAAAAAAAATAGTAGTTAGAGTAGAGTTGAATAATGATATTTTGGAATTTGAATTTTTTTGGACATGCATTTTACTTGAAAAAATATAGCAGTTTTGTGAGTGGGAAAAAAAAAATATATATGAATTCAATGAATACAATAGGATTTATGGCTACACAAACTGTTGAAAACAGTTCTAGATCTGGTCCAAGACGAACTGCGGTAGGAGATTTATTAAAACCATTAAATTCGGAATATGGTAAAGTAGCTCCTGGGTGGGGAACTACTCCTTTGATGGATGTCGCAATGGCCTTATTTGCAGTATTTTTATCTATTATTTTGGAGATTTATAATTCTTCCTTTTTATTGGATGGAATTTCAATGAATTAGATCTATAAGAACTGCAAAGTTCTTGCGTTTGAGTCCAAAATGAATCATTTAGAGCTCCGATTTCTAGTCCATTCTATTTTCTTTTGGTAGTTTGATCGTGGAATTTCTTTGTTTTTGTATTTTCGGAGTATGAGTGTGTGACTTGTTATAATTGATCATATTGATAGTACAGAGAATGGGTCTGTCATCTTGATAGAGATGGTTCTACTTCGTCATATATTTATTCTAATATTTGGAACACGAAATAGATTAAGAAATATTTGAACTATGATTCATACTTAATATTCAGACCTCGTGTCCGGGCTCCAAAAAGTTTTCAAACAAAGAATTCTAATTTCTAAATCGAAAGATTCTTTTCTTTCAACCCCTATTTATATTTTGACCAAAAGCAAAAACTTTCTTTAAATTTTTAGTCATTCTATTTATTCAGGAAGTAAGTGATGATCCGAGGATTCTTACTCAGGGAATCCTTGATTTGATTTAGGTTAGGTTTTTTTTATTGAATCATCGTGGTTCTAGTATGAATCTGAAGTTTTAATCGATTCATAGGGTCTTAACAAGAGAATTCCCATCAATAATAAAGAAAACAAATAATAAAAGTCATATTCCACAAAAACAAATTCTAGAAAGAAATAGGGAAAAAGAGAATTCAAGAGGCTCATAAGTATCAAATTAAGATAAAGACGAGTGCGCCAACTTGATATTTTGGTATTATCGCCACAAAGAAGAGCTTTCGGATTTTCCAGAGAAGATGGGATCAGAACTTAATAAATTTAAAATTTTATATTCCATATCCGTTGCAACTAGTATTTGGTATTTTTGCTTGAGCTGTACGAGATGAAAGTCTCATATACGATTCTCAGAGGGGGGGGGGGGGTTACACCTATCTCAATAAAGTATATGATTGGTTCGAAGAACATCTTGAGATTCAAGCAATTGCGGATGATATAACTAGTAAATACGTTCCTCCCTACATCAATATATTTTATTGTTTAGGGGGAATTATGCTTACTTGTGTTTTAGTACAAGTAGCTACTGGGTTTGATATGACTTTTTACTATAGTCCGACTGTTACTGAGGCTTTTGCTTCTGTTCAATACATAATGACTGAAGCCAACATTGGTTGCTTAATCCGATCAGTTCATCGATGGTCGGCAAGTATGATGGTCCTAATGATGACCTGCATGTATTTCGTGTGTATCTCACCGGCGGATTTAAAAAACCTCGCGAATTGACTTGAGTTACAGGTTTGGTTCTGGCTGTATTAACCTTATCTTTTGGCGTAACTGGTTATTCCTTACCTTGGGACCAAGTTGGTTATTGGGCAATGAAAATAGTAACAGGTGTCCCTGACGCTATTCCTATAATAGGATCACCCTTGGTCGAATTATTGTGCGGAAGCGCTAGTGTGGGACAATCTACTTTGACCCGTTTTTA
Organism: Nicotiana obtusifolia; assembly: GCA_002018475.1. NCBI lineage: Eukaryota > Viridiplantae > Streptophyta > Magnoliopsida > Solanales > Solanaceae > Nicotiana > Nicotiana obtusifolia. The sequence continues at coordinate 36,408 of MCJB01049210.1, forward strand.
TAGTTTACACACTTTTGTATTGCCGCTTCTTACTGTCATATTTATGTTAATGCATTTTCCAATGATACGTAAACAAGGTATTTCTGGGCCTTTATAGAGAAGAGAAAAATAGATCCTAAATATTTGTAATCAATCATTTATCACTTGGTGGAGGAATATATAGTATTTCATTGCTACAAGTATGGATTATTGAAAATAATAAGACATGGATTTTGATATTTCCCTTTAACTATTCATGTCAACTAAACGAGGGGATTGAAGGGAATTTTGTGAAGAGAAAATGGATTATGGGAGTGTGTGACTTGAACTATTGATTGGTCTGTGTAGATATATGCCTGCCACATTGGAATTCACAACCAAATGTGTCTTTGTTCCAATCGCCGTGTAAGCCCTATACAGAGGATAGGCTGGTTTGCTTAAAGAAAATCTTTTCTATGATCAGGTCCGAATCATGTTGTACATGAGCAGGCTCCGTAAGATTCAGTATAAGTGAACTAGATAAAATGGAATCAAGATTTTGCGCAAATCTGTGATTTAAGATCCAGTATGTAAATGTATTCATTTCCTCTGCATTGACATGATCAATACTACTATCGGAGTGAAACAAGGGATCTAAAGAAGAAGAGAGACCAGACTATATTAGTAACAAGCAAACCTTGTATGTGTATCTCCAAATATTTTGGAGATAAATACCAATTAGAAGGTCTGAGACGACCCAGAAAGCACTTGATCATATCATGATCTGATTTGTAAGCCTACTTGGGTCTTGAGTATTTACTTGTAAGAACAGATAATGGATAGTTTTAACTCCGTAAAAAAGAATTTAGTCAAATTTTTCTTACATTGAACCATTCCTATATCATATATGTGTATGTGTAAATACAGGTACCATATATATGTGTTATATGGATATATGGATTCATTTGGTTCTTTTTATTCTTGCTCGAGCTGGATGATTAAAAATTATCATGTCTAATTCTTTCGGGGGATGGATCTATAAGAATTCACCTATCCCAATAATAAAAAAACCTGACTTGAATGATCTTGTATTAAGAGCTAAATTGGCTAAAGGTATGGGCCATAGTTATTATGGAAAGCCCGCATGGCCCAATGATCTTTTATATATTTTTCCAGTAGTAATTCTAGGTACTATTGCATGTAATGTAGGCTTAGGCATTTTAGAACCATCAATGATTGGTGAACTGGCAGATTCATTTGCAACCCCTTTGGAAATATTACCTGAATGGTATTTCTTTCCTGTATTTCAAACACTTCGTACAGTACTCAATAAATTATTGGGGGTTCTTTTACTGGTTTCAGTACCTGCAGGATTATTAACAGTACCTTTTTAAAAGAATGTTAATAATATCCAAAATCCATTTCGTCGTCCAGTAGCGACGACTGTCTTGTTGATTGGTACCGTAGTCGCCCTTTGGTTGGGCATTGGTGCAACATTGCCTATTGATAAATCCCTAACTTTAGGTCTTTTTTAAATTTTTAAATTGATTCAATTGTGAAATAACATGACATGTGTATCTAGGGAATAGTTTCTTCATAGCGAATTCTCCCTAGATACATCTATTCAATTTAATTCTGAATTTATTTTAAATATATGATATATTAATATATTAATTGTGCTAAAGATTTTCGATCTATTTTCACTAAGTAAGTCCAATAGATTTAAAACTTATTTTTTGCTAAATCAATTACGAAATATTTTTCTAAAATGCCCAATATCTGTTTTATATTTTCGCTACGAAAATGTTCAATTTTCATAAGTTTTTCTTGGCTGTTATTCAAAAGGTCCAACAATGTATATATATTGGACATTTTGAGGCAATTATAGATCCTGGAAGGCAATTCTGATTGGTCAATAAAAATCGATTTCAATGCTATTTTTTTTTTATGAGTTTAGCCAATTTATCATGAAAGGTAAAAGCGGATAAAGGAACCATGTGTTGATTGTCCTGGAAATATAAGTTGTCTTCCTCCATATGTAAAAAGGGAATAAATAAATCAATTAAATTTCGGGACGCTTCATGAAGTGCTTCTTTCGGAGTTAAACTTCCTTTTGTCCATATTTCGAGAAAAAATATCTCTTGTTTTTCATTCCTATTCCCATAAGAATGAATACTATGATTCGCGTTTCGAACAGGCATGAATACAGCATCTATAGGATAACTTCCACATTGAAAGTTATGTGGCGTTTTTATAAGATATCCACGATTTCTCTCTATTTGTAATCCAATACAAAAATCAATTGGTTCCGTTAAACTGGCTATATGTTGTGTATTATCAACAATTTCTACATACGGCGGCAAGATAATATCTTGAGCAGTTACATATCCAGGACCCTTGACACAAATAGATGCGTCAGAAGTTCCATATAGATTACTTCTTAATAAAATTTCTTTCAAATTCATTAAAATTTCATGTATCGATTCTTGAATGCCCGTTATGGTAGAATATTCATGTGGGACTTTCTCAGATTTTACACGTGTGATACATGTTCCTTCTATTTCTCCAAGTAACGCTCTTCGCATCGCAATGCCTATTGTGTCGGCTTGGCCTTTCATAAGTTGAGACAGAATAAAGCGTCCATAATAAAGGCGTTTACTGTCTGTTCTTGATTCAACACACTTCCACTGTAGTATCCGAGTAGATACTGTTACTTTCTCTCGAACCATAGTACTATTATTTGATTAGATCGTCGAATCTTTTATTTCTCTTGATATTTCTTCAATGTTCAGTTCTACACACGTCTTTTTTTCGGAGGTCTACAGCCATTATGTGGCATAGGAGTTACATCCCGTATGAAAGTTTATAGTATACCACTTCGACGAATAGCTCATAATGCTGCATTTCTTCCGAGACCGGGACCTTTTATCATGACTTCTGCTCGTTGCCTACCTTGATCCACTACTATACAGATAGCGTTTGCTGCTGCGGTTTGAGTAGCAAACGGTGTTCCTTTTCTTGTGCCTTTGAATTCAGAAGTACCGGCGGAGGACCAAGAAACTACTCGACCCCGTCATCTGTAACAGTGACAATGGTATTATTGAAACTTGCTTGAACATGAATAACTCCCTTTGGTATTCTACGTGCACCCTTACGTGATCTAATATGTCCATTCCTACGCGAACTAATTTTCGGTATAGCTTTTGCCATATTTTATCATCTCGTAAATATGAGTTAGAGATATATGGATATATCCATTTCATGTCAAAACAGATTCTTTATTTGTACATCGGCTCTTCTGGCAAGTCTGATTATCCCTGTCTTTGTTTTTGTCTCGGGTTGGAACAAATTACTATAATTCGTCCCTTCCTACGGATTAGTCGACATTTTTCACAAATTTTACGAACGGAAGCTCTTATTTTCATATTTCCCATTCCTTACCTTAATTCTGAATCTATTTCTTGGAAGAAAATAAGTTTCTTGAAATTTTGCATCTCAAATTGTATTCCCACGAAAAGAATGGTGAAGTTGAAAAACTAATCCTTCAAATCTTTGTTGTGAAGTCGATAAATTATACGCCCTTTGGTTGAATCATAAGGACTTACTTCAATTTTGACTCTATCTCCTGGCAGTATCCGTATAAAACTATGCCAGATATTTCCGAAAACATAATTTATAATCAGATCTAAACGAACCCGGAACAGACCGTTGGGAAGCGATTCAGTAATTAACGCTTCATGACTCCTTTTTGGTTCTTAAAGTCTCCTTGAGGTATCAACTAATAAGAAATATATTAGACAACCCCCCTTTTTCTTTTTCACAAATAGGAAGTTTAGAATCCAATTTGGATATTAAAAGGATTACCAGATATAACACAAAATCTCTCCACCTATTCCCTCTAGTCGAGCCTCTCGGTCTATCATTATACCTCGAGAAGTAGAAAGAAATACAATCCCCATTCCACCTAAAACTCGCGGAATTCGTTCATAATTAGAATAGATTCGTAGACCAGGTTGACTGATTCGTTTTAAATTTAAAATATTTTTATAGGGCCTTTTCCTATTCCTTCTATGTCGCAGGGTTAAAACCAAAAATATTTGTTGTTTTCTTGATTTTTTCTCACGTTTTCGATAAAACCTTCTTGTAAAAGTATTTGAACAATACAGTAATATTAGTATATGCTATTCGAACCACCCTTTTTCGGTCCATATTAGCATTTCGTATAGAAGTTATTATCTCAGCAATAGTGTCCTTACCCATGATGAACTACAATTATTGGGGCCTCCAAATTTGATATAATCAACATGTCTTTTACTTATTTTTTTTTAAAATATGATATGAATTATTAAAGATATATGCGTGAGACACAATCTACTAATTAATCTATTTCTTTCAAATACCCTACTAGAAACAGATCACAATTTCATTTTATAATACCTCGGGAGCTAATGAAACTATTTTATTAAAATTTAATTCTCTCAATTCCCAAGCGATTGCACCAAAAATTCGAGTTCCTTTTGGATTTCCTTCTTGATCAATAACAACTGCAGCATTGTCATCATATCGTATTATCATCCCGTTGTCACGTTTGAGTTCTTTACAGGTCCACACAACTACAGCTCTAACTACTTCTGATCTTTCTAGGGGTTGGTACAGCTTCTTTGATCACAGCAACAATAACGTCACTAATATGAGCATATCGACGATTGCTAGCTCTTATGATTCGAATACACATCAATTCTCGAGCCCCGCTGCTATCCGCTACATTTAAATGGGTCTGAGGTTGAATCATTTTTTTAATCCATTCTTTGAATGCAAAGGGCGAAGAAAGAAAATAAATATTTTTGTCCAAAAAAAAAAAAAGAAACATGCGATTTTGTTTCATATCTAAGATCCCCTTCTACATTTTTTTCTATTACATTATGAAATAATGAATTGAGTTCGTATAGGCATTTTGGATGCTACTAGTGAAATAGCCCTTCTGGCTATATTTTCTGTTACTCCATCCATTTCATAAAGTATTCGACCCGGTTTAACAACAGCTACCCAATATTCAGGGGATCCTTTTCCTGAACCCATACGTGTTTCTGCGGGTCTTAGTGTAACTGGTTTGTCTGGAAATATACGTACCCATATTTCTCCACCACGACGTGCATTTTGTGTCATTGCTCGCCAGCCTGCTTCTATTTGTCTAGATGTAATCTAAGCAGGTTCAAGTGCCTGAAGAGCATATTTACCGAAAGAAATATGATTACCTCGATGAGATATTCCCTTCATTCTTCCTCTATGTTGTTTACGGAATCTGGTTCTTTTGGGGTTATAGTTGATGGTTGTTTCTGAATTCCATCTCTACTTCAGAACCGGACGTGAGAGTTTCTTCTCATCCAGCTCCTCGCGAATAAAAGGATTCAAAAAAAAAATTAATTTGAATTAAGCTAGAATAGTCAATCTTAAGTTAAGATATATATGTATTTACTGAGTAATACCTTGAACGTGGGATTCTTTGAGATTTCATTCAATCTATTAGTAATTTGTATATCTTTTCTGAATAGATAACTAAATTTTTTAGTTTTATAAATCGAAATCTAAAAAAAAAATTGTATTATTATACCAAATCCTTATTTTGTCCTTTATTGTATTGTCCTAAATTTTGCAATAAAAGAAATTTTCGCGGGCGAATATTGACTCTTTCAATCCCTATTTCATTTGTAGAGTTAACCCCAAACTTCTCAGATCTCCGAATACATGAATTAATCAATATCCCCTTCTTCATCAATTCTATAAGAGTTAAATTCTTCTGAATCAGCATTATATCCAAACTCATTTCTCTCCTTTGAATTGACAATATAGCAATTTTGCTTGGATTTATCAGTCGAAGCAGGAGACAATATACCTTGATATTCTCGATCATTCTTTGATTCAAAGCATCGTTCCATCTCAATTGAAAAAGAAAATAACGTTTCAAGAACAAATCTAGTTCTGCTTCCGTGTTGCTTTTGTATTATTTTTTCTTTTTACCCTTCTTTGTGTCTGATTCCGCATAATCTTTTTTAAGAGCGTTTTGATGTTTTAAGAGAACAGGGCTAGGATTTCCTTTGTTTTCTATATCTGATCCACGCTCTTTTTCTCCTTGACTTGCGGGTTCTTTTGCTTCTTGAATTCGATTCTTTATTTTTTTATTTGATCGTAGAAAAAAGTTTTGGTTTTGGTTTTTATTGATGTTTTTATTTTGACTAACATTTTCATTTGTATTCAAATTTAAAAGAAGAAATTTGCTTGGAATAATCTACGGTTTTATTTTATATACATTATAAAGTGGTACAAATTCTGGGAAGAACCAAAATTCCATATTCAATATAGGACGATTTAATATTTTTTCATTCATTCCCATCCAATCAAAAAAGTCTTTTTTCGAACTGATTGTTACCGTCAGTTCTTGCCTACTGATCATGAGTTTAGAAGGATGAAAAATGCATTAAAAACGGAAAAGTTGAACAGGATTCGCCACCTCCGATATTTTCGGATGAGGAAATTTGGGAGAGGGTGCAGAACTTCACTAAAGTTACTGAGGCTCTACCTTATAGATTCTCCGGATATCGAGTTACTCATAATTGGACAAAACAGAGTATATTTTGGGAGTTGCCTTATTGGAAGGATAATCTTCTCCGACACAATCTTGATGTCATGCATATTGAGAAGAATTATTTTGACAATTTATTCAACATAGTGATGGATGTTAAAGGTAAGACAAAAGATAACCCGAAGGCTAGAATGGACTTATAAGAATATTGCAGGCGACCTAAATTGTATTTGCAAACGGCGAACAATGGTAAGGTATTCAAACCTAAAGCAAGGTACACATTCGCTTTGGAGGAGAGACGATAGATTTGTGATTGGCTTACGAACTTGAAGATGCTTGAGGGTTATGCGTCAAATCTGGAAAAATGTGTAGATATGGAGGTAGGGAAGTTGAGCCATTTGAAAAGTCATGACTGTCATGTTCTCGTGGAGACCTTAATTCCAATTGCATTTTGCTATTTGCTCGAAAGAATCTGAAAACCCATTACAAAGATTAGTTTGTTCTTCAAAGACTTGTGTTCTAGCACTTTGAGGGAAGAAAACCTGCTTCGGATGGATCAGAACATTCATGTAACTTCTAGTAAGATGGAAAAACTATTTTCATGTGATTTCTTTGATGTGATGGAAAACCTTCCAATCTACCTTGTACACGAGGCACAACTTGGAGGGCTTATTCAATGCAGATAATTGTATCCCTTTGAGAGGTAATATTATAAGTTTGATGTAATATTCTATTTTATTTGAATGTTTTTGTCTAACATGATATTATGCAGGACAATTGGCAAATGCAAATAATTTTTTAAGCAGAGGAATATGATTGAAGGATCTATATGCGAAGCCTATCTTACAAAGGAAACTGCACATTTTTATTCTTACTATTTCAAGAGTAACATGCCATGTTCTAGTAATAGGCCCAATAGACACACTTTTGAATGTGTGAATGATCCATTATATCCACCAATGTCCATCTTCAATCAACCAGGCCGATGTTCTAAGGATGTTAGAAAGATAGCTACAATGCATGTGTTGCTAAATTATCCTAAAGTTCAGTCATTTCTTAAGTAAGTGTTGATTTATTAGTAATCAAAATGTAAAATTTATAGTGATTACATTGATGCAACTACTAAAAATTTTTGATGTGTCACTGTCACTTTGTGGATCAATTTGCCCATGATGTTGTATATACGAGATTTGATACGTGGTTCAAAGAGTTTCTAACTTTATCCTGATAATGTACTTCTAAAGTTTCTGATATATATATATATATATAGAGAGAGAGAGAGAGAGAAAGAGAGAGAGAGAGATATTCGATTATGATAATTTATGAGTTTTTTAACACTAAATATAGGTAATTCAAATAATAGTGTAAATCAATTTTTGAAAGATATATCTTGGGGACCTGGGCTTCAGGTCACAACAATGTCTAAGTACTTAGTGAATGGTTACAAGTTTCATACGGAGGATTGCTCTAAGAATAAAAATAGCAATAACAACGGGGTGTGGGTTAAAGGTGGTGATAGCAAGCAAGTTGGAGATATTGATTATTATGGTGTGGTCAAAGAAATATTACAACTAGAATATACAGGTTGGCCATATAAGAAATTGGTACTCTTTAAATGCAAGTTGTTTAACCCAAATCCAACAAGAGGTACAAAAGTACACCAGCAATACAACATATTTGAGGTTAATCATATGAGGGAGTATGATCGCTATGATACTTTCATAATTACATAACATTAGGCAAGTGTATTATGCCCCCTATCCATTGCGGAAGAGCAAGTCCGATTAGTTGGTGCTAATCAAAACTAAGCCTGTGGGTAGGGTGAAAGTCGAGAATGTGTTAGATGTTGCATATCAAAACGATATCTCAAGTGTTCACCAAATAATGGACGATCAGTTAGAAAATAATTTGGAGCATCTTGAATGCATATTGGAATATAAATGAAGTAACAACTATAGAAAATGAGGATGAAGAATCAACTGATGAAATTGAAACAAGTGAGGACGAAGAAGTCTCGGACGAGGAACAATACGTTGACGAGGATTAACAAGTTGGTTGTTTAAAGCACTCTCGTGTTATAACTAGTTTTTTCTTTTATCATTCTAACTATTTATTAGATTATGCAAATGGCAGGCAAGGGTCAAGGTAACAATGACCTTACTAGTTCTCGGAGTCCAGAAAAGGCTAGGAAGGCAAGGAGGAGTGTAGAATTTGGGGATAATACTACTCCCTCATTTCCAGCCTCTTCACAGATGCATATGTCTTTTCCTCCACCACAGGGCTATACTGAGCTGCCATAGCAGAATCAGGCTTATACTTTCATGCAGACACCGGGTCTTCCATCACAGGGCCATAGAACTATACGTCCATCATATAGTCTAGCTGCCTCACATCCACTTGGATTGCAGCCATCTGCATTGCAACATCATGGATCACATCCATCTGTATCGTAGTCCCATGGATCACAACCATCCATATCATAGCCATATGGGTCACACCCATCTGTATCACAGCCACATGGATCGCACCCATGTATGTCTCAGTCACAGGGATCACAGCCATCTTCATCATCTACTCCTTCCATTTCAGGATTTTGCCTACGAGACCGTAGCTCTGAGCCCTCGTCTACACTATCTATGCATGTCTTTGATACACATGCTGAGGATGATGATTCAGAGGTAGTGTACTATGATCATTATTGCAGGATCATTATAGTCCCTGAGGGGAATGGGTAAGAGTTATGTATTATTTTTTCGTTTATTGTTTTATAATGTTGTAACTAATATTTTTATGTGTTTTTATTGTTAAATTGCAGGTTCAAACCAGGCAAGCAGACTACAAAGATAATCACCAATGCTATCTGCAAGCTTTATGATGGCCCATATGCGACTTGGAGTGATTTTTCATACTAGCTGAAGAAGCAAATTTTTAATTAATTTAAGGTATAAATGTTCTTTTAAGTAGTTTAAGAATTTATATTTATGATGTTTTCATCTAATATTTAACTTTTGATATGCAGAGTAAGTGTGTATGGAAAGACCGCTATAGCGAGGCAGTGGCTAGAAATTTTTACCATAAAGCCCCCAAGAGATTGACGGATCATTGCTCGGATGGTAGAAAGAAGAACAAAAGGCTTGGCTGGTGTCTACAATATTTATGGGATGATTTGTTAAGGCAATGGCAGACCGAGGAGTTCTTAAAGAAGAGCGAACAAGGAAAGAAAGCTCACTCTTCCGAGAAGAGAGGCTCCTTGCACACTGGGGGTACTATCAGCATCGGGACAATAAGAAGAAGATTGGCAATTCCTTAAATTATTACGTTTTTACTTTTCTAAGTATATAAATTCTATTTATTAACCAAATTAATTTATTTTCAGGAAAAATGTATGGGCGTCCACTGCAGCAAGATGAGCTATTCAAGGAGACACATATTTTAAAGAAAAAGAAAGGTGCGAATGCAGATAAGTGGGTCGAGGACCGGGTAGAGACTACATATGTAATTTTTCAAATTTCTTTAAGAGTTATAATTTACTTTTATAAGATTTTTTATATACTAATTTAATTTAAAATAGCATAGGGTCACTATCAAAGTACCGTGGAGGAACTTTCAGATGAGCCAACCCAACCTTCGGACAAGGATCTGAAAGAATGTAGTTGGAGGTTGCTGGCGGTCCAAAAAAGGGGAAGGTATACTGGCTTCCTGAGAAAATGTTCCATCGCTACAGGTGTGGAGTGGAAGGAATAGGGACTTCCTGACAGGGCGAGGCACTTAATAGGAAGACCGTCTCGGCTATGTAGGAGAAGGTGACAAGGCTTACATTTGAGCTTGAAGCGGCCAAGGAAAGAGAAAGGCTTAGAGATGCACAATTTCTTGGTATGCAAGCAGATTAGAACTCTCCTTTCTACTGGAGCTTTTCCATTGCTCCGGTCTCGTGAGTCATCGCCAGAGGTTCGACCTCTACGTAATTGTTCTTCCCGTCCTCCAAATGACCATTCTTACCATCTTCTAGATGAAGGTTCATCAGATAGTGGTGATGCAGTAGAAAATACCCCTTGAACAGTAGTTTGATATACTTTGAACTAGTCTAATTGAACTTGTTTTGAATACGAATGAACATTTTTGAACTTGTTTTAATTACTTAGTTTTTGATTGGTTTGAATTGGGATGTTTAATTGAACTTGTTTTAAAGGTTTGATTGGTTCGAATTGGGATGTTTGGTTGGATATGCTTGAATAGGGTGTATGGGTGGTTGGATATGCTTCAATAGGGTGTATGTGTGGTGAATTGGGGGTTCTTGGCTATGTTGGACATGTATTTCTTTTTGGCAGGTGGTGTGGCTAACAAAACAGGCATTTTCTGTCAAATTTATGCCCTGAAAAATAATCTACTTTGGTCTTAAATACTGACCAATGTTGGTCGGTAAACTCACATAAATTACCAGAAATTTAACAATATCGACCAATATCGGTCGGTAAAATTGGCTGACAATATCTAGAAAATCAAGTTTATCGAGCAACTTTTGTCAGTATTCTTAAATTTTAATTATTTTAAATAAAAAAGAATTTTCTGTTACCGACCAACATTGGTCGATATTTAAAAATAAACTTGATTAATTTATTTATTACCGATCAAAGTTGGTCGATAAATACGGTATTTCAAATTTATTAAATTTAGGTTACCGACCAACTTTAGTCGGCAAAATTAAATTATTATAATAAATATACCCACCAATAGTGGTCGGTGTGCCAATTAAATTGTCAGATGGTCGTTTTTACATTAGCGACAAATGATGGTCGGCAATTTTCGATTGCTTTTGGTCGGTATGCTCTACCATCCATTCGATTACGGACCGCGCATATTTGATCGCGTGTTGGACGTTCATTGCCCATTACCGGTCGAAATTGATCGATTTTTTGGGATAAAGTACCAAACCGATATTAGGCCAAGTAGGTCCAGCCTTTGCACATGCATTAATTTCTCTTTTTTTTAGGGGGTTTTAAATTCATAGAATTATTTTCCTTTTTGGACAATTGCGTAATACATGCATGTATCGAATCTACATATAAAAAGTTAAGAAAAGCGAGAAGTTTCTCTTCTTTTTTTTTCTAAAAAAAAAAAAGTTGATAGATATTACTTCTTCAAGTTCTATTCCAGGACATAGTAAGAGAACACGACTTCTAATTTAATATAAGAATCAATAGTACGCACAAAAATTTTGTTACTACTTAAATGTTTATAGCATTAAAGATACTCTCTTTAATTTTACATTGGCAGAGGGGAATCATAGCTTTTCTGCACCTTCTTTTTTCGGTTTTCAAGTGCTGCAGCTGTATCATTTACACATTACATTACAATGGACACACACACAACCTGGATTTAGAATAGGTGTTATATGTTCATCGATTATTAGATTTACCATAATCAGCTAATTACTACTACTGATATTACCGTTGTCTAAGAGGTTTCAGATTAAATTTTGACATAGTATTAAATCAAATTTTCGTAGGCCCTTCTTCTTCTTCTTCTTATTATTATTATTATTATTACAAAATTTTACTGAGGCACCAGTCCTGTCAAGTCACAGTCCTGTCAAGCAAATCTTAAACCACGGTCCTCCTCATGACTCTCTCAACACCAACCTGGCTAATACGAGTTTTAAGGACCATTGGTTATGTTGCCATAACCAAGGTTTACTGCCTGGACTGTTAAACTGTCTGGCCTCTACAGTCTCAACCTCAGAACCATTAGGTGATACAGTATAAGACTAGCAACAAAACATGTTTTAAGAATAGAATAGTAAGCATAAGTTCAACACAACACTATTTAGCCTATCATTTAGGCTAAATAAATATCTGAATTATAAGAAGCAAATTAAATTAAATACCTGAGACTGCCGAGATTGTGGCCAAGTAGCCTTTTCTAGTTTTTATTCCAAATATAAAATTGTTACAAAGGGAGATTTACAAAAAGATGAGATTCTAGAGAGATGAGAGATTTCTTAGAGAGAGGTGAGAGCTATTAGCCGAAGCCTCTAAACTAAGAATTGAGATCCTTATATAATGAATTTGTCTCTAAAACAAACAAAATCTAACCAGTAAAATGGTTGACACAATAATTACATCGTGGCCGGCAAAATAAAAAGCTAAAACCTAAAAGTCAAAAAGCTAAAAGAGAAACGAACAGACTTTATAAAAGTAGATTCCCCTACAGTGGTGGGGTCTATTACTTTATTAAAGTTATTCATCCTTATTACCCCAATTATTCAATGGTGGAGTCTTCAGTATCTTGTTAGGCTTTGTTTTTTCCTTTATTGTTTTTGGCGGAAGATTCTTCTGTGATTTCTTTGAATTTTTGCAGAAATCATTCTACACTTTCGAGGTCTACTTCTTCATTATCTTCAACCTCTTGAGATTCTCCTGCTATGATTGTGTCATCTTCCATAGTGTGGCCTATTGAAGATATATTATCCGGTATCTCTATTTCCAGAATTTTTCATTAAATCTTTCTTTACTTCTTCCATGTATGAAGCCAGAATTTATGATTCGGTCATAACACCTTTCTTCATTTGAAGACGTCTGGTTAATTGCTTCAAAGGACTTAATTCCTCCAACGTTTGTTATCAACTTTTTCTTTACTATTATACTCATCAATTTTCTTTTGGATATTATCCAAAATCTCATGACCATGTAATTTTCCCTGCTAGTTTTTTTGAAGTAATTTACTCTAAAATTTCGTAAAAACAATTATGTTTAGATAGAAGAAACCTTATGTGTTATAACTGACTTCCACATCCTATTTCATTATCCAAGGGATTAAGAATTCTATAAAAAAGTACTTGGCAGCCATCTTTTTTTAAAAAAAATTTCTTGTTTTTGCATATTAATAATTTGGGAGATATATCTACCCATTAACTATATAAACTCTTAAATTGTTCTGGAAGAATTTTCAATAGTGGACCGTATAATATCCACCAGTTACAGAACCAATTTGGGAATTGTTGTTCATACATATTGGAACAGAGCTTTATGAACCAAGAGTGCTTTTTATTAGTATTCTCATATAATAAGACTTTATTAAAACCCTCAACATAATTTCAATAATTAAATTTTACCGGGATTTTTTGCTCAAGATGGGTGTATTCGCTTTCCTTGAATGTACTTGTCACGACCCCAAAATTCCAACACGGTCGTGATGGCGCCTCTCGTGAAGACAAGGCCAGCCAATCCAACTAAACCTCGATTTAAACAGTTAGCAACACGAAAAAAATATAAGAATAGTTTAACAATAGGAATTAGCGGAAAATGTAGGGAACCATCCCGACTACAGCCCGAACCGGGGTGTCACCAAGTCATGAGCCACTAATAAAATCCTAATAATAAAATAACTATTACAATGTCTTTGGCATGATTGTTTGAAAATAGTGGAAACAACAAGGTAGAAGAGATACGGGCTGCGGACGCTAGTAGCTACCTCGTAGTCTCTGAATCACCGCTCTCACAATAGTAGTCAATACCTCGGAGCGGAACCGACAACGCCTGAATCTGCACACATGGTGCAGGGAGTAATGTGAATACTTCCAACTCAGTGAGTAATACATATAAATAATGACTGAAAGTAAGAAACACATAAGACTTAGAGAAATACACGATGGAACAGTAATAACATGTAAAATCTCAAATAGATAACATGAAGTAAACGGAAACAACACCAACACAACCAAAAATGCAATGCAATGAAATGCAATGCAAGTCATGACTATCGTGGCGGCGTGCCACCCGTTCCCTGGGTACCCGGCGCTTACTGTGGGGGGTTCAGTAGCGCAATATCTCGTGACGGCGTGTCACCCGATCCATGCACATTACGTCTCGTGGCGGCGTGCCACCCGATCCATTAAAATCAAATCCCGTGGCGGCGTGCCACCCGATCCATAAAAAAAATCATTTGAAAACATCATTT